>DVVJ01000144.1:0-19200 GCA_018234505.1 Junonia neildi neildi
GGCGTATTTTTGGTTAATTCATACCTTTTAGTTTTTAAGTTTGTGGAATAATTAAGTAATCTATTCAGTCTTAAATTTAAGATACACAAAAATACTAAAATCAATATAACTTTTAAACTACAAAAAATCGGATTACAACTTTTAATCATACATATTTTTTATTTCTTTTTCTATAGATTCTAAGATATCTCAGAATGTGTTTGAATCGTGACGCCAATCTTAAAGATTGTTCGGACCATCCAAACGCTACATCGCCGATCCTCGCTAAATACATTCAAGAGAATTTGCTGGAAACGGAAGTACTCAATCGTTACTTAACGATGATCACTTCTCTTTTAAATGCTAGTCCAGGTAAGGTTCTTGAAATCTTTTTTTAGAATGATATGAGAGGTATGATCTGTGTGATCGCTAAGGCAATAAACTATATATTGTACGCGTTCTTAAAGTCAAGAATTGTGTGTAATAGGTATTTTTGACTGAAGAATTCCTTGTCATAAATTCATATTCATAGTTATTTAGTTATGTCGGTGTAGTCAAATGTTTTCCTCTACTGACTATAAGATCAATTTAGTATTACTTGAGTAATAAATTCGTAAGTAATAAGTTTCATTTTAATATTTGTAATTTACAATTTAATAGTACACATAAAATTGTAGGTGTTATGGCTCTGACCTGCTTCTTGGATATTGTTGGATGTGTGCCCAAGAAAATGTCTGAAAAATATACCAACATTTTGTCGTTCCTCAAAAATCTTTTTACGACCAGCACTAAAGAGGACATACGAGAAACTTCCGCCGCTATTTACGCTATCATCACTGTGCATACAAGCACTAAAGCGAGCATAGAAAATGAGATCAAGGAATTTGTAGTACAAAGTCAGAAGAATAAGAGTTTGGAAACTCAATGCGGTTATTTGATTGCTTTCACGCATTTGTGTGAGAGATGTATTGTTCTGTCAAAAAAAGGAAATTTCGGCGGGAAGGGCTTCAATCCGACCAATTGGGAGCCTTATAGAGAAGGCGCGTTATGTTTGGGTAAGGAAATGTGAATGTAACTACCATTTAAATAGCGGGTATCAGTATAATTTCAATTGTGTAACTTTTCAATTTGCAGCAAATTTCTTATCCAGCTCACAAACACTCTTAGTCAGTACGTCGTGTACTGCCATATCCATATTGGTCCGTTGTAGCGCCTTGCCGCTCCCCAATATTTCTTCCAAGCAAGAACCACTTTTACAATCCGATAATCCATTTAAAATTGAAAAAAGTGATTTTACGATTCTCGATGATGAAGTTACAAAGTTTTCGGTGGCGGATAGATTGTTTAAGATTGTGGGAAATGCAAAGTTACCCTCAAAAGTTAAAGAGAGATCGCTCTTTACTCTGGGCTTGATGTGCTGCGGTGAAAGGTTACCATTTGCGAAAGAAATTATAAAAGGATTTTTACAAATGGCCAAAGATGTAAGTAAATAATTCGGAAAATTAATAGACATTGTTTGAATAATATAACCGTAACAGTAATCCAATGAGCTTAAATTAATGAAAAAATAAACTTTTTACCACTGCTTTTCTTTATGTCCTTACAATTAATTTAGTCATATTACTATTGATTAAGTAAGCATTTCCTTGGTAAGCAGTCACTTTATTGTTTTTCAGAGCAAAGAGTTTGAAATACACTTGCAAATAGGTGAGTCATTGGTGCTATGTGTCGAAGGTGTTAACTCTAATGAGAATAGAGATCTGTGGACCGAATTACCAAAAGAGGTAATATAATTTGATATTTATATATTACAGAATCTTTCTTTAAAGTAACAAATATTTTTGTTTTTAGAAAATTATTTTTCTTTACTATACGATGATTTCATAAATACCCTTAACTTTTCGTTTATTGTTAATAGGGCGAGGCGAAAGTAAAAGATGTAGATGCATTGAAAGAAAATGATGAGCTTTTGAAATGGTTACTTTTAGAATTATTTAAGATCGGCAAACAACCGCACCCACATTCTAGACAGGTAAGATATAAATAAATTACATAAACACACACTAAAAGATGCTTTATTGTATATAGCATCTTTTAGTGTGTTATCTTGGTAACGGAGTTTTTGTCCTTGATTATTTTCCTCTATCTTATTATACAACATGTTAAGAAAAATAATGCTGGAATTTCTTCGGATTTTTCCTTAGAAAGTGTATTTCACTTGACATGAGTACATTTAGGTTTAATACATCACGATCACAGACGCAATATATTTAGAGAAATGGGTTTTTTAAATAAATTACTTGTCAATATTATAATATGTACTCGATGTTTACTCTATTTTAGGCAACGAGTATTTGGTTGTTGGCGTTGTTGAAGAGTTGCTCGGAACGGGAGCCAATAAAGAATTCGCTTCAGCAGTTGCAGGACATGTTCATGGATTTCCTGTCAGAAAACAGCGGTAAGTTTGGATCATCATATATAATTAAATTAGATAACTTCTATCATATTTGACGTTTATTGAATAATTTTAAATATTTATAGTCCAAAAATATGTTTAAGATTATTTTTTCACTGAAATCAATTACAAATACTTATTTATTGCAATTATGTAATGTTACAGATATAGTCCAAGATGTTGCCAGCAAAGGGTTAAGTCTCGTTTATCAAAATTCGGATGAAAGTCAAAAGAAGGCGCTAGTGGCAGAAATAATAGAGCAGTTAACTAGTGGCAAACGATCTGTAGCTCAAGTCACTGAAGATACTAAGATATTTGAAGAAGGACAACTGGGGAAGGCTCCTACTGGGTATGTTTTTGATTTACTCCTTTGACAAGGCGGTAAACTATGTTTGATGCCCCAAATTAAACTGGTTAATGAAATATGTTGCTTTTTTGTCTAGGGGTAATCTCTCGACATATAAAGAACTTTGCTCACTGGCCTCGGATTTGAATCAACCTGACTTGCTCTACAAGTTCATGCACCTGGCTCATCACAACTCTGTGTGGAATTCAAAAAGAGGTAAGCGTGAGTCTAATATTTAACTGAAGTATGTATGCTAATATGAGTCAATAATGATGCAGGTGGTTCCACTATAATTTGATCGTAATCATTGTACCGCGTACCGCGCCTTAGTTATGCGCGCAGCGACACGAGGGGTGTATCGGGAGTTTCGTTCCATCTGTTGGCGGTAACTAGTACATTTTTTGGTGACGTTAGTTACATCTTATATACCCGACTCCTGGGGGATGATCGGTTTATGTGAGATTACACTCACTGAAAATCCCTGTGCTAGCTGCAATCAGTGTGGAAACGGCTCTACTGCGGGATCGTTTTCGTATACGCATCCACTGGCCGGAGCGTGTGTTACTTCGTTCATGGTCGGCGGAGCGGAGTCGTATTGTCTATACCTCGGTATTTACTGTATTTACTTCGCTCCACTTGTCTAAGACGCAGTACTGCGGTTTCGGTCAGACTATAGTATAATACGATTCCATAAATGTAAATAACCATGATCACGAATCATGCAATATTATCGTGTTCTTTTGGTGCTGGTTGTTTTGTAGATCAAAAAGTTGTAAGTTTAATTAAAATCAATTTTGCCTACTATACTTTCCGTGACAATTCGTAACAGTATTCGTACAGGGTATAGTGTTGTATACGTTTACCAGGCGCGGCGTTCGGGTTCCAGTCGATAGCGCAACAAGCGGGGGTGGCGCTGGGGGCGCACGCGGCGCGCATCGTGCCGCGCCTCTACCGCTACCGCTTCGACCCCACGCCGCGCATCCAGGCCTCCATGGCCGCCATCTGGCACGCGCTCGTGCCCGACACGCCGCGCACCGTGAGCACCCACACTGCGACACACTACCGCCACACTACCGCCACATTACCGCCACATTACCACCAAACTACCGACACACTACCGACAAACTACCGCCAAACTACTGTCACACTACCACCATACTGCCTTTACACTGCCGCCAGACTACCGCCTCATCACCGCCAAACTACTGTCACATTACCACCACTCTACCAAAACTATACTACTATCACCCCCTTACTACCACTACACTACGATTTGGTTGTTATTGTTTTCTAAGTTCATAATAGCATTATTTAACATTATAATGATATATTCGTAGGTCCAAAAGTACCACAACGAGATATTGAACGATCTGGTAACCAATCTCACATCCAACCAGTGGCGAGTGAGGATGTCCTGTTGCAACGCGCTCAGTGATCTTTTAAGGTTAGTTAATATACATTTAAATAAGTAGGTTCAAGGCCTTCTTTGCCACTGGGCACAATGGGCACTTGCCCAGGGCCCCGCGATGGCTAGGGCCCCCTAATCTAGTCCATACTCCATTACCAACTGGAAAGCCATAGTTACTGTACTTTTGCCTGAAAATCAGTCTTAACAAATTAATGCTTACTGTCTGTGGTGAATTCGCTCGTTTTTGTTATTTTTTTTTTATAAATGTTTAGCAAGTACTTGAACCCCTCATAATACAACGATTTAAAAAATATATTATTGCCTGGTTTGTTTTGAAAGTAAAGAATCGCCATATAGGTACATCTCTAAAAAGTCATGTTAAAAATTGGGCAAGTGCGTGTCGAGCCACGCGCATGAGGGGTTTCATAGTTTCCATGACATCCATTAATTACACATTAACCGCGTGGACTGTGGAGAGGCAGATATTGGTCCAGTAAATGGGTGGAAATCTTTCCCTGCGGGCAGTTGTGTCGGCGGTGGCAATGCTACGCGGGGAATCGGCGTGGGAGGCCGTAGTCTTCTTCTGTAAGACCGTCATGGTCCAGAAGGAGACAGCGGGGTGGGTTTGGGAGAGGGCCACAGGGATCAGACCTAGGACTACACCTGTGAAATCTCGCGTATGACGTGGTTCTGCGTGTTGAACTCCCCGCGGGCGTCAGCGTCATCTGCTACGCAGATGACACGCTGGTGCTAGCATGCAAGTTGTTGCTTCGAGATGACCAAACGGCTCGCCGAGCTCGGAGTTGAAATCGTCGTCACGAAAATCTGCGAATTGGGCCTTCGGATACCGCCGCATAAGACGAAGACGCTATGGTTCCACAAGTGGCCAGTGTTCGCAACCGCCCTGTTCGCAGATTATCCGCGTAGGTGACTCAAACGTCCAGGTGGCCAGGTTCATGAAATATCTGGGCCTAGTCCTGGACGGTTGTTGGAGCTTTGAAGAGCACTTCAAGCTCCTGGTCCCCCGGATCGAGAAGGCAGTAGGTGCGTTGCACAGACTGCTGCCTAATCTCGGGGGACCGAGGGAAGAGGTTCGCCGCCTCTATGCTGGTGTCGTGCAATCAATGGCCCTCTACGGTGCGCCTGTTTGGTCACACCGACTGACAGGCACCCGCCACTACAAGACTAAGATCCTGAGTCTGCAGCGGAGAGTGGCCATCCGCATGGTGCGGGGATATCTGCCGTTGGACATCCTGGCGGAAAGGGATGCGAGGGTCTACGACCAGACTCGGACCCTTGGTCAAGGCGGTAGAAGTACGTTTTACCCTGCCAGCGCCTTCGCGGCGCTCAGGCGGCAGGATCAGCGAAGGGCACACACGACGTGGTAAGCCCGTCTCCGCAGAAATTAGTACGTGTACAAAGGCGTCGTGAGTGCGATCCTGCCGGCCTTCGAGGCTTGGATGCGGAAGAAGCCGACAAGTCACCTTCCGACTTACACAGGTGCTGACCGGTCACGGTTGCTTTGGAGAGTACCTGTGTAGGATCGGACGCGAGGCGACGGCGGTTTGCAACCACTGCAGGGCCAAGACCAAGACGCTGCCCAACACACCCTGGAGGCGTGTCCCGTGTGAACTGCGGAGAGGCAGGTCTTGGTCCAGGACGAAAGGGGGTTCATTGAGGTTAAATGTAGCATATAATGCTTAATAATCCCCACGCTTGGAATAACACGAAATAATAAAGGAACAACTTTAATTTAACTGGCTCCTTGAACGAAAACGTGCCGTTTCTTTAAAAATCAATAAATTTTTAATATTTCTAGCAAAAGGTGCAAAATTTTAGTAAAAAGTTTATGAAAATAAATCTTTTTAATGATATTAATAAAATAATAATCTTTCTAAATCCATATTATTGAGAAATACATATAAAGTATGAATCCGATAAGTCGACGCTTTATGCCGAGTAGTCGGATTTCGGGGGGGTTTGAACCCCGAAAACCCCCCCCTGGCTACGCCCATGACATATACATATTTGGATGGAGAATTATTCGCTAATTTCAAATATGTATGTACATAAAAAATGGCGATTAGATCACATAACCATTCAATTGTCAATATATCTAAAACTTCAATTTATTAGTTTATAATTACATCAGATTTGATTTAGTACAAGAAACACTTCAATAGAACCCTTATTACGTTTTATAGTTTTTGTATATTTAGAGGAAAATTATTTTGTATCTATTTATACTTTTCTCCAGTTTTTGTTTTTATCTGTTTGTCCCGACTAACCACCGAAACAGCGGGACTTATTTTGATATTACATCAACTGGTTCATAGCTTATATTGTAAGATATAAAATAGACTACTTTAAACGTCGAATATGAACTAATATCCCTAACAAAAAAAAACCAAAATCATCTAGAAAATTCTCGCAAAAACTTTTGAAAAGCAGTTAATATACAAATCATATAAATAAGTAAATAATAAATAATAGTAAATATGATATACCTTCTCATATGCCTCTTGTAGTGAGCAGTGAACGCCTCCACAGACGATATTATCGTCTTGCATATCGAGCATATAAAGTCTCCCGGAATCTAAAACGAAAATCATACATCTATATAAAAAAAACTTATATAAATATATTGCTGGGCTTGAGTTGAGGATAATGAAAGTAACTGGTTCACGAATTATTTCTGAGAGAGTACAGTAAGACACTTTGATACACACTATGTTTTACATATGCAATGCTTCGACTTATATACATGATATATGCCACAGAATATGAGATACACAGATGTGAAATATTTTAGTCATAGAATATGTGAACTTTACCAACTGTTTACTTTAATACCTGTGTGCATATACGGTACACATACATCTTAAATTAATTTATTTATTTTTATTTGATATATGCATCCATGGGCTCACAGTTGCCCATGCCTTTGATTTTCCATTGTTTACAGTTTATATTACACTATGCGTACAATCCTTTAATCAACAAGAACTTAGAACTACTTAAAAAATATTAATTAAAAATTAAATTATTTGGAAATAAACATATATTCTTCACATACATATTCTTTGTGAAAGTAAACCTAACCCTTAATTATAACTGCACCGTAAAAGGACCTCCAATATACATATGATGCGGTGCCTAAACAGGGTCGTGCGAACAAACGAACGAACTGCGTTGTCCGTGTTTAGGCACAGGGCGTAGGCCCTAGATGGGCGCAGAAATAATGGTGAAATTACAGAGAGTTGGTTATATCGTATTACCATTTTAATCGTACCACTTTTAAATTTCCCACTTAATGTGTTTTTTTTTTACACTGGCAACATCAAATGGTGACTCAGCACTATCCACTACCACCCACGCTATTGATATGAGTTGACAATTGTAGGCCTAATGCGTGTATAGTTTCATCAGGGGTTATTTTAAAAAGTTACTAGTTAAAAAGGGTCCTCCTCGAGATCAGGGCCCGTATTCTCTATGTCACGATACGTAACGTGCCCAAAACGGATGACGTCATATCGTGGTTGTCAAACAATCTTACCATGGCACGTTACGTCTTCTTAAAACGGTATTTTGTAAGCACACGTATAGAAAACGTAAAGAATAGCATAGTTAATGTTATTCTAGTCTTTTTGGAGATGGCACGTTCCGTTTCTATTAACAATCTTTCAAAAAAGGCTACTGGTTTATTTTTTATTAATTTCTTAATCACTTATTTGACAGCATGGAACGCGCCACGTAACATGACATTTCAATTTCATAATGTCATAGAGAATACGGTTTATAAGACTATAACATGTTTCAACATAAAAATAGATACGTTTTGTTTTGGCATAGAGAATAGGCCTAGGTATGTAATTTACTCTTAAAGCCTGCTGTGTAAGTATTATATTTCAGTTGATATTTCAACTAAATCTTAATCTTCTAAAATGAAACCTACTTAGCCTACTTTTGATAATGTATTCATTCTTGAAAGAAGAGCTCGTCGTGCTATTTATAATCTTGGATCTCGCAGTTTAATTCAAGATGTTTTTAATGAATAGACACTTGGCATTACATTGTATAATTCACAAGAATGTTATCCATATAATGTTAATATTAACGAAATTTTATTATGTTTTCATAAAAAGGTGTTTTAGAAGACATTTTGTATTATTATTATTAAACTAGATTTTGAAAAAGTACCAACATGTCTTTATTTTAGCCATTGCGATTGCTACCGTACAATAAAAAAAAATACACGTAACAAAAAAGCTGGTCGTTGATACCAAGTAAATATTGACTAAATTAATTTTCATAAATTGACTTAAAGAAAATTAGATACAGTTTTCCGGCTTAGGAACCACGATGCTATTTTGTGAAATCGTTAAGTACCTATAGACGAGTAAGTCTTCTTGCTAATAGGGAATAAAAGCATGTTTGCTTAGATCTCTGAACAAAATATTTTATTGGCATTAAATTTTCATAATCTTATGTAAGATAAGAAGAAGATAGATAGAAGATAGCAAGCTCTTCGACTAAGCCGCTGGTGAGGTTTCGATTCAAAACTTTTAACAATTCTTCTAAAATAAACTTCTATTAGCCGAGTGGTTTGGACATACATTTTCTTTTTATTCTAGAATCTTCAATGCAGTTGTTTTGAAATGCCACCGTACCGCTTTTTTTCTGAGTCTGATTTTAGTATAGATTTTAGATTTAGTTGCCTCATGCAAATGATTTTTGAAGTGACTTCAAAAGGGGGTTTTCAATTCAACGCAATTTTTTAAATGTTTGTTACCTCACAACTTCGTTATTTATGGACATATTTTAATTTTTTTCTAATGATTTTAATTTTTTTATGATATATTTTTTTATACACACGTACGTTTCGATCGATTTATCATTTTTATCATATATTTTCCTAACAAATGTAGTATGTAGGTTAATAAATTTTAAATTATTCGTAAAATAAAACACAGATTTTTGAAAATAATTTTTATTCTACATACATTCAAATATACTAAAAATATCATAAAATTAATTGCGCATCTTCTTTGAGACATCTATTGGATAAATTCTATTGTTATACGACAGTTAAATTATTTATTTACATTTATATTTTTACAAGACTTAGGTAATTATAGGAAAAAATCTATTTACTTAACAACATTTACTTTTTAACGTTAATTTTTTAATAATAAAAATATACATTATTTTATTTATAAGTAACAGTTCGTTTATAGGAAATAAAATTCTATGCAGGTATGTTTAGTTGGTAACTTTCCAGTTTTATTTCTAGCAACATTTACAGTGAAGTAATCATATTTCATAACATTAATAACAATACTTTTTATTATTTACATAACGACACCCATATAAAGTTAAACACGATGAATACAAAAAAACGAACATTTATTACTTTCATTTGTAACTTGATAAGACCAAAATCATAGAATCATAAAGTCGAAAAAAATATTATATAAGAAAAACGTAACATATGTTTACCTAAATAGGCTTAGTATCTCGAAAAAACAATATACATTATGGAAGGTATATATGTATTATATTTACTCTACTGCATCGCGAGTAAAAAATCTAACAGAAATAAAAATAATCCATTACCTAATACCTGGATCCGTGTTCAATGACAAATTTAAAACGACAACGACAATGGCACGTAACATTTGGCAACGGAAATATTATTCTCGATCGAGATTTATAGCAAATATAAAATAGTTTAAAACTTTCAAAGAGAGACAAAGTATTATTTCCTTTTCAACGAATTTATAGCTCCACACCTTAACTCATCTCGACGGTGATATCAAATTTTGGCACTGATATTTTAAAAATGTAAAATAGTATTCAATTTTTCACAAGTTTAGAAATAGATCTCATGATTTAACTTTACTGTATGCTCATAAAATTTAACCTGAATTCAGAAAATCTGTCAAATATTTTTTTATTGAAAACAGGTTCCCAATGTTTCGGACATTTACCCTAAAAATATTTACACATACATCACATACATCACCTATCTTCCTACCTATTTTTTCTGAAATAAGAAAATAAAGTTTAAATAAATGTCTAGTAAATTAACCACAAAATAAAACAATTACATTATAAATCTTGTAATGACTAGCGGAAAATACATTAAGAAAATTTCTTCCTTCCCTTTGGGAACCACTGCAAAAACCGAATGAAATTACAATATATCGTCAAGAATTTATCCACTGTGCCAATCCCCATTAGGTCATGAGAACACTCTTCATACTTTTACAAACTATTTGGCAATAACTTAAACACAATAGAACATCTTGGTAAATGTCTATACTTAAATTTATACGAAAACTTCCAAATAAACCAGTAGTTACACTGGATAAATATTATTTCTTTGTTGATATTGTTATAATGTTGTCTTTTTTCTTTTTGTAATACTTGGTTTGAATCCAGCATTCCAGTAGTTTAATGGAGACAATTCACTTATCAAGTCCGATTACATTTCACCGAAATCAATTTTCAAATATCACACGTAAAAGTATTCATACAAAAAAAATTACCCTTACTTAATGATTATAATTACCCAAATTGTTATCAAACAGTTTTGACGGATCACAATCGGAAAGATTGAGACATAATTACAAAATAAAAAGTAGTCTAGGTTCTTATGTAATAACTTGTGTAATAAATTGTCTGGATTGGAACAACATAGAAATATATTATACATACGTATATTATACACTATACTGCATATATACATTAAGAATTTATTTTTAAATTTGATTGTAGAAAAGACCCATAAAGATAAGACAGAAAAAATTAGGTGTTATAACAAAAATCGAAAGTCTTCTGGTCTCAATTCTATTTACATTTTTTTTACAGGGAAAGAAGATCATATCTCCTTATTTCAATAACTCTATCTCCATCTAATAAACGTTAATTACAACTTTACTTATCACGAATAAATTAGTCTGATTTATGAGAAATGGCCTAAAATAAATAATTTTAGTTATTATTGACCATACTAAGTAACTTTATAAAGTATGAGTATTAAGTATAAAATTCGTAAATCAACGTTTTAATTTTGGCCATTTCGAAATCAGACTATTATTACCTCAATATCCGTAGAAGATTTCATCTTCACAAACTATTTCAAATAATAATCACTAAACCTAAGTTATTTTTAAAATAATGTGATTCGGTCTCTATAATATTAATCACTAATCAGTAATCGAAATAATGAAACTTTGGTTTTATACGTAACGTAACAATTAAAGAAACTTTACATGTGTAGTAGTTGTGACTACGACTAATAATTCGTATAATATAATTTTATTTAATGATTTCACACAATTTTAAATCTATGTACAATTATACATCTATAAGTATAATATATCGCTATCATATTATAATTAACTTAGAATTAAATTCTTATATATACGAGTATTTTAATACATGTGACATTGAAATCTGCTGAAAGTCTTTCCTTCGTAAATTATTAGGAAAAATATGCTTTTCATTTCAATTTTAATAGTTTAAACAGTTTATCTACCAATTACTTTTCAAAATAGATTTAAATCTGCTAAAGTTTTAAATTATTTCATAAACTTCTAATAGACTTGAATAAATTCGCAAATAAACTTTCATTCCCTATGTCAATCGCAGGATATTCACAAATTGCGATTTGAATAACATTTATATTGGAGAAATAAATTTTTGAATTCCACTTTCAAACAGTAAATCTACAGAAGTTTTATGAAAGAAAAACATATATAATAATAAAATTGAGATTATAAAGTCAACTTTTGATACTTTTAATACCCAATAATAATTACTGATAAAAGTATAAACTATTACGACTAACAGAAAACTAAAGTCAAAAATCACTAAAGGAAGAAATTATCTCAAACACATCTCAAGAGTGGGTCAGAATGTAAGTTCATGAAAAGATTTTATTTAACGATTCATTAATTTAAATGCTAAATCCGTACACGCTGTCAATCACAACACACGCAGTGGCAACTAGGTCATAATCGGAATAAAAGTAGAATTATATTCTACTTTCTGTAAATGTTCCACCGCTTAGCAAAAACCTCTTCTCTTAGTAATAAGAACGTTTTCAGTGGTTTCTTGGTTCGGTGGGCAATTGGGCATGGCGGATTGTCGCAAAGATGTCGCGAGGGGTAATGATGATCGAAGGTTGAGCTGTGACATACCAAGTATGGAGCCGACTAATAGTATTATGAACCAATATATAACCAATAACCAAATAATTTATTTGTTATAAGCTAGCTGCAGATAATATTCATAAATATTATGACAACAAACAATTCTTTCTATTTTTGCTGAAACTTACACTCCAGTCTCAGTGCACTACAGCCAATGATTCTAGTAGCGAACTTTAAAGTCACTTAAATGTGTCTCAATGAGTACAGTCTTAGTAGTTTCTTGGTTTGGTGTGGTGGCGGGCATGGTGGATGGTCGCAAAGATATCGCGAGGGGTAACGCTGATCACGTGCAAAGCTGTGACGGTCTAAGTATGGAGGTGGCTCTTTGATTTTTCATTAACTAATATTAATACCGTAAACAAAGTCAAATAAATAAGTCCTCTGTTTTGAGTTTGCAGCAGATAATTTTCATGTTAGGACAACAAACGTCTTTTTTACTATTTTTGTTTACACTTACACTCAGACCTCGGTGCTCTACAAACAATAAAATCTAATAGCGAATTTTAAAGTCACTTGCTGTGTCTCAATGAGTACAGTTTCCGTGGTTTCCTGGTTCCATGTGGTGGTGGTTATGGCGGATGGTCGCAAGGATATCGCGAGGGGTAACGCCGATCGCACGCAGAGCTGTGATGCACCGAGCATAGAGTCGACTGATTTGCATAAAACTATTTAATGCCATTTTGTTTAATTTTAGCTTGGATCTCTGTCCATTACAAACAATGATTCTAATATCGAACTTTAAAGTCACTTAACTGAGTCTCAATAAGTACAGTCTCAGTGGTTTCTTGGTTCGGCGTCGTGGTCGGCATGGCAGATGGTCGCAAGGATATCGCGAGGGGTAACGCTGATCGCGCGCAGAGCTGTGACGCGCCACGTGTAGACCCGACGGATCGGTAGCGGGTGCAACGACCTCGCCTGAAACAAAAATTGCGATTAGTTTTTGTAGTGATATTATTACGAACTGGATTAGGGATACAAAATGTACCAATACATTTTGTATTTCATATTTATATCAATACAAATTATGATTTATGATATATGAAATGTTGTGTGTATTAACACGATATACGAAAATAAACAGTAAGTATAACTTTTTTTTTTCATAATAACTTTTTAGACATTTTAAAATTGTTCTCTTCGTAAGGACCGTCCTCGTATTTCAAGAAATATTCTAAAATGTTCTTATAAAATAAAATGAACTCATCTTCAACATTTTAAACTAAGATATAAGAAACTTTTAAATTTAAAAATACATTCAACAATTTATAAGCGAACTTACAAAGTTGTGACTATCAATAAAATTCAAACCATCGATACTTCGACTTACACGTCCGATGAAGCATAACTGAGTGAAAGAGTGAAGTGGAGCAGTAGGTATTAAAACTTGTATGAAATACATTGTACGTACCATGTACAGTTATATATTAAATTGATAGGAGCTTATTTAAAGTATATTGCTTACAATTTAATTATTAGTATTCTCCTTTCTTAAAGTGAACGTTGCTAATAAAGTTAAACTTGTTATAAAATATAATAAACTATACAATATAATAAACTATAAAATATACAATATACATAACTATAACAGATTTTTCATAGTTGAGTTGATATGTTTAGATTTTCTTGTGATAATCTGCAATCCTTAAGTGAGGGTTGAAAAGTAATTACATTAATTCGGAAAACACGTTTATCTAGCTATTTTGGCAACATTTTCGTATTTATTAGAGCGTCACATTAAAATGCGTCGAAACATTTTAAAATTTCCATATAAACGCTCACAGAGAGTTTTGAATTAATATGCATAAAAATATGTCCCTAAAGAGTTGTTCCTACGTGGTTATAAAAACTCGTTTTATTCGTCAGACGTAAGAGTAATGAGATATTTTAATTTATATTAAAATAACAAGTTATTTAAAGCAGAACATTATAAAATATATAACAAAAGAAAATCGTAAACATTACAGAAAAAAAAACATATGGATGGACCATGAATGACTTTTTTTACTTAACATATAATTACGAATATCTTTTTTCTGTACTTACTAATAACAATAATTTTATTTTTATAGTAAGATGATTTAGTTCTACGCTTTTTCTCGGTTAATCGAAAAACAATCGCACAAAAAGGCCACATTTGTATACGATCAATATAATTTGTTTTTTTATAAAACGTCATGGTCAAAACACTCTCCAGGAAAATATCAAAAGTACTCTACGAAACCATACTAGCAAGAACGAAGAATAAAAATTAAAATACACAAAATTCGTTTACAAAACCTTTTAAAACAGTCTTAGCGATTTTAAAACAAATTAAAACGAAAAAGGAAAATCGCTTCATAGTCATTTTGCTCACGATCCGCAAGACATGTTAAGATAAATGCACATCGAATACGATGCGGAGCGACGATTTTTTTTTATAATCTACATTGAAGGTGATGCGCGCCTGGCATTACCTTCGGGAGGGGCAACGGATGTTTCTGAAGACCATCGCAGGGGTTATAAGTGAGTGCAATCTCACATAACCTGACTTTCCCTCAGGAGTCGGGCATTTATGAAGATTTTCCCTGCGTCAACAAAATAAAAGGCGCATCATCTCATTAATTTCAATGTTCGTCACATTTAGGGCAAAAGAAGAACCGCAAAAAGAAGACTCCGAAGAAATAGCTAGTAATGATAAGTATTGTCATGGAGTGCGGACTACGCTGTAGGCTTCCGACCCTTACAGTATGAAAAGCAGAGATATTAGCTAAGAACTTACGGTTTTCACTTAATTTTTTCTAGCTGGCTTAACCATGAGAAGCACCAAATTTTCACAGAAAAAGACGTAAAATTGCGATTCATACAACGAATGATAGAAGTCTTCTCTTATAATATGTAAGTATTTTTTTCTAAGCACTCGCTGCAATGTATCATGATCACAGTTACAACATTACAAGTTAATTATAAACGATAAATAACACATAATTTCAATCATAGATAGCAATCTCTATTATCGCCCCTCGCACAATATTCATTTTTTTACACTCCGCACCGAGTTCAGTGTGCATCAGTCCTTACACAAACTTCGTGCCAAGAAATTTTCTATTTTTCTTAATAAAAACTTATTTTATAAAATTTTCCTGTACACGAAGTATAACATGGATTATTATGACTTTATAACAGCTTATTTTGTATGCCAAGAGCTATTACCTGTAATATGTGTTTTCCTTGACCATATTTAAATTTATTTTGATTTATTTTAGCATGATGTTAATGGGTAAGAGTCGTGTTTACACATATAGTGATCATATCTTTAAACCATTGAAAACATATTTTTTGTTTGATTTCAATCCAATAAATTTTTTGGCGTTAAATTAGATATCTGATCTTTTCACACCTTCAAGCGATTGCAGACAGTAGGGATATGGTTTATATATCAACGCTTTCCGGAGATAAAATCTTTTGATAGGTGGACAGACGAACGACAAAGTGATTTTATATTTCCGTTCCGGGTTCCGTTTTTCGATTTTGAGGTACGGAACCCTAAAAATCAATAATTCTCCCTCTAGTTTATTATCTTAGAATATAAATTTACTTCGTGTTTGTAAAAAAAAAACATTAAATCTAACTAGTATTTATGTTACACGAAGATAAACAGACGAATCCACTAATTGTATAAACAAAAAAAGTTTTATTTTACCAAAATGTTTTCAATGGAATCTTTTTGATCATGACTCAGGTTAAAGGAATCTTATTTAGTAACTTTTGCAATTCAAAAAAAAAACAAAAATTTCCAAAAACAAAACATCTATGAGTTACTAATAGGAAACTTATTAATTGTGATTAAAATTTTATATTTATTTACAGTTTTTAACTTCACACAAAGTACTAACTTTAACTACGTTCTTTGTGGTAAAGCCTAGATAAGTTTCCTGACTAGGGCCCGTATTCTCTGTCACGATACGTAACGTGCCCAAAACGATGACGTCATATCATGCGTGTCAAACAATCTTACCATGGCATACGTCTACGATATTCTTGTATTTTTTGGAGATGGCACGATCACGATTTATTTTTTTATTAATTTCTTAATTACTTATTTGACAGCATGTAACGCGACACGTAACGTGACATTTCAATTTCATAATGTCATAGAGAATACAGTTATAAGACAATAACGTGTTTCAACATAGAAATACGTTTTAATTTGGCATAGAGAATAAGGGCCCTTCGTAACACCGATACGCATGTCGGTGACGCGAACGCACGAACCATCCGAAAGGTTTAACGAAATAAATCGCAGGCTTTTGCTAGTCTATTCACAAAATACACCTTCATTAGTCAACAAAGCCGTTATAATTAATTCTCGTTCGAAACAATATCGTAAATTCAACGAAATTAACGCAATTATTTGATAATATTTCGTTAATTAATAAAGTATATTATGTCCCTTCTGTTCGAAACGCTTTGTACGGGACGTGGTCGAAATACCCCGCTTATGATCTTGCTAATTAAATTAATAACTGTGCCTTGACCACCTGCCTCGACCTAAAGAGTATATTATGGTTTATATTGTATCTTTAAACAAGCAATTCTTGTATACATCTTTATTTTTGTGTATTTCGGAAGGCTGAGGCTAGCCGTCCGCCAAACGGACGAGTAAAATAACTTAATCGTCCGATTTTATCAATCGAATGAAATAATTAAATCGTCCGATAAAATAAATTTATTATTATACCAAATAATTATATAAATACGTATACGTACGCCTCTTGGGTGCCTGTTAGTCGGTCACACTGACTGACAGGCACCCACCGCTGCAAGACTAAGATCCTGATTCTAAATTTATGTTATTCATCCGTTTAGCGGACGACTAGATACTTCGGTTTCGGAAACTGCTAAATCGATTTAAACTATTTTTATTTCAATCTGAATTTTTGAAAAACGGTCGTGGTTACATTACTTCTCATAAAAGAGACTTTTATCACAAACCTCTGAGAGGAAGCCAGAAACCAATGAAAGGTACCTACTCTAAATTCCCTTTCTAATTGACTTGAAGTTTGGATGAAATATTTTTACACTATATATATCACCAGAGAGAAATTCCATACCCAAAGGGGTAAAATAGCGGTCACCTGATTGTTGAATTAAATTAAATAAAATAAACAATGCAGTTAACAACAAAATAATATTGTATTTAAATTTGTTATCAATGAAAGTAATCACTAAATAAACAGAACTAAAAATAACAAGGTAAATAATTTAAAGCTAATATATGATCGTTTATTTTCAAACGAGTACAGTTTAAAAAACAGATGCTAAATAAATTCAACGTTAATGAACACTACGCAGTTTTTGCTTCGATCCGAAATGTTTTATTCATAAATTATCATGAATTCATTAATTTGTATTCAGCGAAGTACCAAAATCATAGTTTATTTACATTTTTTATACAAAATTTAACCTTTGGCAAGATCTCTTCATTAAAACTTTTGATCCGATGAACGTGAAAATCTTTCAAAGAAGAGTATAAATTATGACTAAATTTTTGTATGAGAAAAATTAATAAAATTGTATTAAGTACTAGCCATCGTCGACCATACTTCGATATAAGATAGTCTGATATTGATTTCATTAAGAAACCTAAATATACAATTATACATAGTATACAGAAATGGTTATAAGCGAAAATTGATTGTGCGGGAAAATGTCGTACATCTTTAATTGCTTTTAACATAGTAACCGTTTCCGTGTTATTTATTCGTATATATAACTATGAATTCTTCCCAGCTTCCAACGAACTAAACAAAGGTTTTAAAAATATGCATATTGCTTTAATTTTTAACCGACTTCAAAAAGGAGGAGGTTATCAATTCGGTTGGTATTTTTTTTTATGTACGATTACTCGGAGACGGCTGAGCCGATTTCAACAATTCCTTTTTGTAAAAGTATCTCCTTTAGCTTTAGTAATAAATAAAAATGCTTTTACCTTTTACGCTGTAAGGAAACCTTACAATCACGTTTTTTAAGAGCCCCCTGACAAGTTGTATGCCAACATTGTAAACATCTCCTGAAAATAAAAATGAAAAGTTTCATTCGAATGTATTTGGACTATTACAAATATTAAAATATGGAATTTTTAGTTTTATGTAATACCAGCCATATTTAAGAAAACCTATCGAATTTAATAGCAAATCAATTCTATAATTGAAATAGTATTTAATAAGAATCACGATAGTACACTGGAAGGTTATTCATTAATTACTTTTTTAAAGGCAGGTATTTCAAATAAGTGACCTAAAACGCATTTTTATGTTACGTTACGTTTTCAATTATTTTAAATCTCTTCGCGATTGCAATAAACATATACAATAATATACATATTTTACCATTTCTCATAACGTGAGGATGCGCTGAGTGGCAAACTATCAATTTGTCAAGAAGTGTTTTCCTTTCGAGCGTTTCAAGAGATTCTTTGTCTATTCTGAAAAATAAAGGAACATTTCAAAGTAACGGATCAAATCGACGGTTGAAAGGCTATTTGGTCTAAGCGCCATTTTTTTTTACGTATATACTTTTATACATATTTGGAATCAGCAAAGTGTTCTCTATCTAAATATGTATCCTTACTTATATTATAAATGGGAAAGTGAGTTTGTTTATTTGTAGCGTTGTTTGTTTGTTACCTTTTCACGCCGTATTTACTGAATCGATTAAAATGAAATTGTACAGAGGTAAAAGTTTAAAACCTAGATTAAATAATAGGATACTTTTTATCCTGAAAATGAAAAGTTTATTCCCATTATTTCCCGAA
>DVVJ01000145.1:0-19163 GCA_018234505.1 Junonia neildi neildi
ATGTTGTCATTCAATGAACGCGCTAGTGATTCAATTGAACAGCGGATTCAACAAGATGACTGCGATTTATAAATGTTATAAGGAAAAAAATATCATAACCTTACATCATATAATGTTTCCCAGTTTTTCCGTTACGTTACACCGCAATTTTTATTCTTTAACATTTTTTATCATTCATATTAGCTGCAAAGCAGCAATGGTTTTTGAAGATTTTTGGAAGAATTATATCGACTGGGCCTTACTGCGTTGTGTAAACCAATGTTAATTGAAACTAATGTGATATATGTGAAACTTTAAAAAAAGAGAAAAATGAAAAAGCCAAAATTAAGACGAGCAAGGAACGAATTAAATAATTAAAATGTTTCAGGAATACTACAACGACCCAGTGGAAACAGCTCTTTCGTTCACAGAGGATGGCTACTTCAAAACCGGAGACCTATTGTACCGGGATGAGGATTATAACTACTTCTTCGTGGATCGTGTCAAAAGTCTCATCAAGTATCGGAATTCACATGTAAGTTACATTTTACTAAGAGAACTAACTTTTTTTAAAATTTAATATAGTAAGCTATATTAAATTTTCAAAAAAGTTCACCGGGGACTGTGTAGCTTCCCAACAGTGAAAGAATAATTCAAATCTATCAAGTAGTTACGGAGCCTATTGAATTCAAGTCAAATAAATAAACAATCAAATCTTTTCTCATTGTTATATTTATACAGATAAATTGACATTTACAAAATTATAGTGGGTAAACCAGCATTGCGGGGCTGTGAGGGTCAGGTGGCAATCGCTCTATGTAAGAATCAGTAACCTGTCAAAATCTAGGCTAGAATAATTAGTAAATCGTGTTAAGTCTTCGTATAATAATGGTAACATCGTCTTCGTTGCTAACAAAATAGTGGGAAGATGATGATCCATCTTAGTAAATTATTTTATAGTAAGGTAAGGTAAGGCCTGTAAATGTCCCACTACTGGGCAAAGACCTTTTCTCCACTTGACGAGAAGGTTCTGGTGCTTACTCCACCACGCTGCTCTACAGCGAGTTTTTTGAATAAATTCTATTATAAACAGGTGCTTCTTTATACTTATATGCAATACCAAACCAATATGACTCCTTATATGTTTGCAACATTCCTTCTAATATCTATAACTGTAATTCCTATTCCAGGTGCTACCATCAGAGCTAGAGTCAGTAATACGTGAACACCCAGGAGTTAAAGATGTGTGTGTGGTGGGCATCCATGACCCTGCTGACGGCGAGAGGCCAGCCGCGTGTATCGTGCGCAAGAGTAGTGTCTCCGAGCAGGAAATACAGGAGCTTGTGGCTAGTGGGTATACTTTAATTAAGGGAGGAAGAAAAAGACTAAAGGGTACTAGTAGAGTACCCTTTAGTACGTAGTAGAAGGGTACTAGTAGAGTCTGACCTTTAGGATTTTCTTCTTCTTTTTTTGGATTGTTAACGCATTTGGGAATAGTAGAAAGTAAAGAAAAGGCTAACCTAACCGATGATTTCTGAACAGATAGTTGGTAATGACAAGCTCACTTGTAGAATTTTCTTTTCTTACTGACTTTTTTGGATTAGTAAGGCTTTTGGGTAGAGCAGGCAGTAAAAAAACGGCTAAACTAACTGATGAATTCTGAGCCTTATTTTTTAGATGTAAAGTTAGAAGCCCAGATTAAGTAATAGGATACTTTTTATCCTAGAAACAATGTGCACAAAGAAACAGCTTTTTTCTTAATAGTTTAAAGGCCTTAATGTTCCAATGCTGTAAAATATATCTGGTTCATCTTATTTCAATTCTTATTTTCCAGGCAAATTATCCAAAAACAAGCAACTACGCGGTGGAGTTATATTCTTGGATAATCTACCTTACACCTCTACTGGGAAGGTGGTAAGGCGAAAAGTTTTGGAGATAATCCAGAATTGCAGGAAGGAATGAGCAATTCAATGTTTTGGGAAATAAGAAAAAAAAACGATGGCTTAAATTATTTTTTTTTAAGGCAAACGAGCTGACAGATCACCTGATTGAAAGTGAATGCTGTCGCCCATGGACATTTGCAACACCAAATGAGCTACAAAATGCGTTGCCAGCCGTTTAGCGACTATGGAGGGGGTATTTTGAAGAGATAATGTCTGACCTGTATATTTTTTATTACTGGTTTATAACTTTATATTGTACGAATATGTAAGGTTTTAAAGTGAAATAATAATATAAAGCTGTTTTAAATAAATTATATCATTTATTTTTATGAACGTTACTATAATAGTTATTATTATTAATAAAATATAGGTATATCTACAAGAAGTTTATTAATTGGTTTACCATTCCCTGTTTACATGTATTATGTGTATGTATGTATCTTCTATAGTCATCTCAATATACCTATCTTCGCAAGTTATCAACCTTCATATTCAAAAGTTAAAAAAAGTAATTGCCAATTGAAGATATTTTTCAGCGAAAACATAATTATTCTTGAAATCTCTAGACCACCCTTCTGTTTTTCACTTTATGTTTCAGGCGGTGTCCGAAGGGCACATGATCCCCCCCCCCCCCAAACCCATATATGTTGGTGGCAAAGTAAAAATTTGGATAGAACATGTCAAAATCTCTAATTAACAAAACTCACAGGAATATTCTAAATGACTTAAAAGAAATAGCACTATTACAATAGTATTTCATTTGTGACCCCGCCAAAAACATTTGCCACTCCCCAACAAGCTGCGACCGCGCTTAGAAAAACCGAAAAATCGAAAAACCAAGGGCTTTAAATAAAAACAAATTATTTTCCGTGCTAATGTTTGTAATAACACATAACTATTTTTTACATAAATATGGAACATAAGAGTAAAATTAATTAAAACAATAAATAAAATCTTAAATAAAATACCTCCAAAAATACTCTAAATATACCTGTAAATAAATTAGCATACGTTTTTTTTACAATAATTCCTAAACAAATAGAGAAAAATAAATTATATTATTTTAGTGGGTAGTAGGTACTACTCCTTAGTAGTTATATTCCTTAGTAGTTGATATTATTTTCATATTTCCTTCCCTCCCGTTTCATATTTACGACCATCTGTTGAAGCTTATTCCGCGCCACTTTGTGGGACGACGTGAATGGCAAACTGTCGAGGAAGATGACACCGCCGCGCAGTTGTTTATTTTTCGATAGCTTACCTGAAAAAAAAATCTGCTATAATCTTTATAATAAAAGTAAAAGCGCTAAATGTGTTTCTAACCGAAAACTGACGATTCAAAAGAGCTCCCAAAGCCAACTTGAATAAAGAATATTTTGAATTTGAATTCTTAAGAATACCGATGTACGACGATGGTTCTTGCGGAAAAGTTCGTCGTATATAACTTTGTTTGTTTCTCTTTCACGCCAATTTCAATTAAGCCAATCGCCATGAACATTTTTCGATGTAAAGCCAAGAATAAATAGAAAAATATTATTAATTCTGGAAAAATTAGTCAAACACATTGAACAACGTTTTTTTGCCTATTAACATCCGGCAGGCGAGGAGCTGGCAAAAGCTAATGTAGGTACATATATCAGTTCCGCAAACTCTATTGGTTCGTCAACCAATCGCAGTCCACAGCTGGACATAGACCTCCCCAAGTTTGCGCCAAACATCCGCAACCCTCATCCAGTCCGCTCCGGCAACCAAGCGTTTGTCGTCAGTCCAGCGGCCGGAGGGCGTCCTACACTACGTTTGCCAAGTCCATTGGTATCACCTGTTAGTAATATATCTATATGTACTTACTTGCAACAATATTCTTAACTTCCTGAGTGGTAATGGTGTGTCCATTTTCCCTCACGACACAAGCAACTGGTCTTTCTCCGGTCAGCAATATTGGTATGATCAGTTAATAAATATACTTATTCGCAACAATATCCTTAACTTCCTGAACAGTGATAGTATGTCCATTCTCCCACACAATACAAGCGACTGGCCTCTTCTCCTTTGGCTTCATTGGTATCACCTTTTATTATAACATACTTACTCGCAACAATATCCTTAACCTCTTGAGCCGTGATGTTGTGCCCATTTTCCTTCACGACACAGGCGACTGGCCTCTCACCGTCCAGAGGGTCGCTGATGCCGACCACGCAGACGTGCTTAACGGCCGGGTGCGCACTGATAAGTTCTTCTAACTCCATTGGTATTACCTGTAAACAAAGTTAATTAGAAGTTAATTTCAAAATCCGAAACCCCAGTTGACGCCATGTTGACTTTAATACTGATGTGACTAGGGCTTCCAATCCCGCAGCCTGATTTCAATCTCTATATTTGCGGAACTGCAAATTTAAATCACATGAGATCTCGGTACTGTAGGATCCCGCGCCATTTTCCAATTCCGCGTGATGCTTTACGGGATTTACGGAAAGCTTTTTTCAACTTCGTTTTTGCGAAAAAGTGATATAATTTAATTGATCTCCTTCTAATAGTGTGATTTTTAGTTCCCAGTAAAAATACCGTTTCACTAAAAATTTTTCACGTTTGATATGGCAAATCTCAGATAGTTCATACTTACGTGGGAATTTCTGTACTTAATAAGTGCTTTGAGCCGATCTACGTAGAAGTAATTGTTATTTTCGTCTCTGTACAATAAGTCGCCGGTTTTGAAGAATCCGTCTTCCGTGAACGCGTTCGCCGTTTCTTCGGGATCGTTGTAGTATTCCTGAAAAAAAAAAAAAAAATTTTTTAATAATTCATTGTTATGGCAATTGTGCGAGAAGGTAAGGTAACATTTAATTCCAAGCTATTAAAAAAAAGCTTTATCTATAAATTCAAAAGTTTATTTTATTCCAGAAAAGTTTTAATTAATTTATTAACATTTTTAGAAAAAAAAACTAATGACATTATAAATTAAACCGTTTCTTCGAATAGGTAATAATACCTTTAACCTAATTATATGTGAAAAAAAAGTTTTTGATTTTATTTTTTAGCTTTTTTACCCGATTGCGCGACGCAAAGGGGAGTGATGTGTTTATCAGTAATAGTGTTAATTTTATGAATAAAAATAAGATGTTTATCGTCTTTTTTTAACAGTTTTTCACTTTTAAAATAATAGTGATTTAATATTTATTTCAATTATTTTTAGTGTCGAGCCAGGTCAGGTGAGTAGTTTTTTAGATTCTAATATCGATTCTGATTATGTTCGTAAAATATCCAAACACATGACTTGTGAACACCTTGTATATGTACATATAGAATACCTTTATGGCACTAACGAGATGTTTGTTTAAGGTAAATATTATAAATATAATTTACCCGTACCTATGCTCATATACATAATATTTTTCCATAGAAACGTATTAAAGCTTTTAGGTGTGGACTCCATAAGGAATATTACCATCCAAACTAAACCAAACCAGTCTCCAGGTGTACCGGTTCCAAAAATATTTATGAGTATTAAGGTAGAAGTACCTAATTTTGAGTTATTCGAAAATACGATTTAATCTAAAAATTTATGAGTTTATTTTATTCAAGAAAGTTTGAATTTATTTATTAACCGTTTAAGAATAAAAAAAGCCAATTAATTTATTAATTAAGCCGCTTTTTCGAATACCTAGGAACTATATGCAATCCGCAGTGGAGCAGCGTGGTGGTTTAAGCGCCATACCTTCTCCCTAATAGCAGAAGAGGCCTATTCCCAGCAGTGGGATATGTACAGGCTGTGTTACGTTTTTTATATGCCATTTTATTATTAATATGATAAATCACTCTTTTGTATACCTATCGATCAGGTTGCACATATGATTATGGTATCAAAGCTACAGGAAAATTTTATAGAAAATAATTTACTATTTTAATACCTGTATACGCTAATTGCACCATAAAATAGAGGTAATGACGAATAATAGCTCACTTAAATGTACGAGGAAAAGTATGTAGGCACTTTACCATGCAATTTGAAAAAAATACGTGATAAACATTCGTATTGGTTTCTGATTTAAAAATAATGACTCTCATTACAATATATCTAAATACACATGAATGTGTATACAATTTTACATGTATCTTTAAATTCTAGTTTTAACTAGATATGAAATTATATTTCTAACAAAGATGTTAAGTTATATCTAAGGTACCGACGCCGTCGATGGCCCAGCTCCTGGGATAGCCCACTTTTAAAAAGTTACAGTTACGATTATCCGAAACTTTTGAAATTTTGCTAACTTATTCTAGTAGTACCAGAGACAATAATGCATTTGTGTCTGACTATCGCGTGTCACTATTTTGAAAACAGATGGCAGTTTGTTTGGTCATGTCAAGGGGATTATTACTTTTATTGCCTAAACCCTTTCAAAAATTTCCAAATTTAAACCAATTTTCTTTGCTATCAATATTTAACTTATTAAGCAATGAATTTTTGTATTTTTAAGAGATTATAGGTATACAGCTCGGGTGTAATTTCCTATCACGGCCCATTATATATGCCTTATTGTATATACCTAATATATACATTGTATATACCTAAGACCCAGATCAGACCCAGACCTTTCCAAGATTTGGATGAGTTTTTTTTAATTTGTCTGCACATATTTCGGAAACTATGTTGAATTACAATAAATCGTAGAGCTTTAACTGGCCTAATTTTTTTTTTCGTTTTAACTAATTAAGTATTCATTGTATATATTTCGATTGATTGAAAAGTTAGTTTTCACGTATGAAAGACATTTAAAAAAAAACTTTAAAAAAAGAACTGATTTATTTGTATTTTTATTAAGAGACTTTCAAAGTTGATTTTAAACTTAAATTTCATTTATAATTGTTTTTTTAAAAGACTTAGGATAGTCCACATCTAAATTTCTGGTCAATTTTATGCCTATTTATATATATATATGTAATGTCATGAGAAGGATGTTTCTATATTAATAGTTCATGTTAAAAGTGTTCGAGTGTTAACATTGCAAGTATTTTCATTATTATTTTTCGGGCCATCTTCAGTGACTACCTTCCTAAGATAGCCCAGTATCATGCTTATAAAAAGTATTTCAAAGTATTAAAATGTCAAAAACTGTATTACTTTTTTGGATATCTTTTATCTTAGATATTATAACTTCCATTATGTAATTTTCGAAACTGTAAGATTTTACAAGATTGTGAAATCAGGTGGGCCTTCACTGGTGCCTGTACCTTACTTAATATGATAAAGGGGTTTAAGAATAATAATAAGGTTTTAACTGTAACATAGTTTTTCTAAAATATTCTAAACTCTAAAGTATCTAAACAGAAGAAACTAAAAATAATGAAAGTACTTACGGTAAATCTCGGCCCCTTTGCCCACAGCTCGCCAGTGATGTAAGGTTCCTTGATTTCCAAACCCGTTTTGAGGTCAATTAACTGAAAATATATACAAATACAGATACAAATATTCTTTATTGTACACCAGAAAATAACAAAAAATAAACAACAACACAGAGAAAAACAGAAAAAAAAATGTACAAAAGGCGGTCTTATCGCTCAACCAGCGATTTCTTCCAGACAACCTTAGGTATATTTTATGTAAAAGCCGTAAAAATCGTGCTGTTTGAGAGATTTCATGGCGAAAGCTGCGTAAATATGTAATTAAATTTATAAGGGAAATGAATTATTAAATTGTCTCACTCATAGAATTTTAAAGTCTTCAATAGACTATGTCCATCTTTTATAGGTAAATGTTACCTAATAATAATCTTTCTTCTTTCTCTATTAAATATAAAGACTTTTATGATTAAAAAAACTAAAATAAATGAAGAGTATTAAGAACTAAAATGTCCCTTGTAGCAACTAGTTAAGTACAGATGAATCGTATAAAAAAATCTTTTGCTGAAATAACGATAAAATTTTAGTTATTGAATTCCAAAACTATTTATTATAAGCTTTTTAACGTGGAAAACCAGGTGGATAACAAGTAAGTATAAACTGACATATCACACGGTTATGTAACTGTACCGGAAAAGAAAAATTGTGTTCAAGTGATATTTTTTATAAGGTAAAGTTACGTGATTGGTAGAAAATGTTTACGTTACGTGACGTCACTAACTGCTGCTCATGACTTTGCCCGCAACTTTCAATAAAATTATACCTACACTTATAATTTTCTGTGCAGAACCCCATTCCATTTTTTTTAAATCAATCTCTCAGTGAAAGTTCCGTCAAATTCGACCAAACTGTTTCGGAGATTAGATGGAAGAAGCAGACAAAAATTAAAAGAAAATGGTATAAAAATTCATGAGCAAATAGGTGTTAGAAAAAAAAATTATATATTTATTTATTCGAATATATTATCCATAATAATTTCCTAAGGTCTTTTAAGGCCTATAGGCCTTTTTAACCTAGAAAGGTTAAAGTTATTGAAAAAAATATAATAGGTATACATATTCGAAACGTATAAACGAACAAAGTAAATTGGTGAAAACTGCGTTTTATGAGAAAATATTTCCAATTTAATTTAATTTTTTAACTCTTATTAATCTATTTTTATTGTAAATCAAGGTATGATGAATATTGGTGTGAAAAATTAAAACGGCGAGCTTCTTTCGAAGCACAGATTTGAATTTCATCTGGTCTGATAAGAAAAAAAAACATTTCGTCATGCAAGGATATTTCTTTTTTTTGCAAACTAAACCACTAAACTTAATATTATACAAACTAACAACAAATCAACACTCAAAAAAATCCGACCTAAAAAATTTCATCATCCATAACCATGAACTTTTTTAACAAAACGACACACGGGCTAAGATCGCCAATTACACAGCCCAAAAAAAATTAGCATCCCACACGTCAGCATCGATTTAAACAGTATTCCTTTTCACGAAAAATTTTGCGATTTTTAAAATTTCATCAACCACAATCAATTTTTTAACTCACTTATTGTTGGTCAAAGATCGCAATTTATACAGCCCAAAGAATAAACAACACGTGGTGAGTTTTCTCCACGTGAGGAATATGAAATAACTCCCGTTCCCCCGCGCCGCCTCCCCCGCACCGCGCACAATCAATAACACACCTTCAGGATATGTTTCCAATGCACCAAACCTTTTTGGATGATTTTTTTTTATTTTTTTGAAAGTAAGCTTATTATTTAAATGACAATGAACGTTATTTATAAGTTAAAAAAATATGATTTTTTAATGTGATTTTATACGATTTTTTTATTTATAAAAATTACGAAAATTGGTGAAATATTTTATATATGTTATGATTTATAGTTATATATGTAAAAAGTAAAAATTGATGTAGGAAATACCGATAAAATGATTATAATTTGTATGGTTCACTTTTAGTGAGTAAATAATGGATGTAAATAGGAATGATGTATAAAAATATAAAGACTACAACCTTCTTTCAAATATTCACGATAGGTAACAACACTGGCCATACACAAGACTTAATTTTTTTACAACCCGAGTTTTCATCCGAAATTTAAATTTCGAACGCGAGCGGACATTCGCGTCGGGCGTGCTACACTGACTGTCGACATCAAAGAGAATAGAGATGTGTACATACAATTTTTATATCGATACTTTAAGAAGATGAATGATCTAGTAGTAATTTTTCATACCAGTGACGTAATATTTATTGAAAAAAAAAACTATTTAATTTATTCTTTAAAAACATAATTAGGTATATCTTTAAAAACTGACGGTAACCAAGGACTATAAAAAGTCATTCAATAATTATAAAAGTTAAAAAACGGTTTACAATAAAAGAGATTAAAGTACTTGAACTTGTTACGAGCAATGTTAATAAAGTGACATATTTATATTACGATATAAATGATCCATTAACGTCGTTTAACTAAAGATAACACCTGTAGTAATTTGATTGATGATAACGTAACCTTTTGCATATTTAGGTTTTTAATTTCTCATTAGTAAGATATAAGTAGTTTATAAATTAATAAATTAATAGTTGTAAACAAAGATTTTAAAGTTCAATGAATGTTTGTAAATATTTTAAATCGCATATTATACTCATATTTACTTTTATTTTGACGATTATGAAATTTGAATCTCGTCTTCATGTAGTAAAATAACCTCTGAAATAGATTTTATTTGAATTTTATGAATTGCCATTTTATGAATGAAAGCTTATCAATTCGAGAAATGGTGAAAAATCGTTTCTTCCGATTCCTTCATTACTCCGAAAATATTGAATACGAGCTTGAGAAGTGGTAATTTCAGTTTTGAATTCAAATCTTAAAGTACTTAGGTACATATTTAGAACATTAATGAAGTTTATAATATAAATACAATTATGGGACACGTAAAATCATTACCGTCTCTCTGGATCTGTGTCTTGTCAGTGATATTGTAAAAATAATCCAATTAACAACCTCCTCCTTTTAAAGTCGGTTAAAAATCAGAATCTATCGTGTACAAGGGTTGTAGAAGCACATCACTACAACCAATGACGTCACGTCTGATTCAAGCTGGGGTTGAGCATGCGCAGAAGCCCTCCGCCATTTCTTTTCATGCCTCGCTCAAACCCGTTCTTTTTCATACAAAACCACTCGCTAATTGAGACGCTTTGCAAATAACTATACTTTAAACTGACCTTTAGTTGTATATTTTAATATTTAAGGTAAGAATTTGTACTAAAAATACGTTTGTCTACGTCTCATAAGACGCGAGAGTTGTGCAACTGAAAATCAATAAGAATAGGTAGTTATGTAATGTACAGAAAGATCAGTGCATAGCGATTTAATATCTGAAAGGTACTTGGTATTATTTTTAGGTTTTATTTAAATTATTTAAGATTTTCCAATTTAAATACTGAAGGATTTATTTGCATATTTCCGTTTGACTGAAATATAGGAAAGGAATGGAGAAGGAGGATAATCTAATCACAGTAAACATTTATAATTGATAATTTAAATCTATATTAAACTAATTATAAGTAAAATGAAAAGAGAGAAAGTATTTTTTTTAATATGCAAGATTTTTTATGAACTCTTCCAGACGTTTTTTTCCGATAATAGCATTAAAGGCTGTATTTTTATGACCATAATAATTATATAGTATGTTTAAACCTACTATTTAACAACAAAATCTATATAAACCCGAGTAGACTTGCGAGCAAAATTATAATCTAATTTTATGCCTAACCGCAAAAACTTAAAAAGACTACTCATGTTAGCTACTTATAAAATAAATATTATTAAATAAGTTTAAAACACGCTACATATATTCCATTTAGAAAATTCATACCAACATAAAAGTTATAGAGAAGTATTTATCACGCGAAAGGATCTCTTCCTCTGGAGGGCGCTAAGGGCCCTCGACTTACCCTATTCCTAGCCCTAATTAGAAGTTTTTTCAACTAAATTAAAAAATACGTCGCAACTAGCAAACTATGTAGGGAAATTTTAGTGCCATAACATACGAGAAGTTGTTTTTATTATTAGGTACCTATTATTACTTAAATGATTTTCTTATACTATACAAGTTTAGGTTATGATTTTATAGGAAAGAAATCTTATTTTATAAAAAAATAAGTTTAAGGCTACTGAAAAGTATGAAACAAATAAATCCCGTAAAATAGCCGCGGTCGTATGCCACTTTTCCCTAGATGCCCTAGAAGATATTACTTTGTTAGAAAAGGGTTAGGACATTACTTTGTTAGAATAAGGTTAGGCAATTGTTAGTTGATTTATACTGCCGAGGAAATGTTCCTGCCAAACTTCAAGTACCCATTACCTAGAAAGGTTAAGGTTTCAGAGATATCTCACATTTTTTCCGCTACTTTCTCTACATTTTTTCCAAAAAACTTAGAAAAATAGTATTTATTGTTTTTCAAAGAAAAAGTTATTGGAAAAAGGTTGTAAATACCTACGCCATAAAGAATCCTTTTTTATTCCATTCACTCTCTATCATTCTTAATATTTATTTTTATATTATTTTAGACGAAAACATCAAACAAACAAACAGTCACACCATTTTATAATATTAGTAGATATATATGGAAATGTTTCTATATAGAGGTCAATCATCTTGGCATAGACAGTTATTTGCAATGGACTCGCAACACAAGCGTCTTTTGTTTCACATCAGAAGATACCTTTGTACTGAATTGTACTTTATTATTAATAATTATTAAATGCAGTTGCATCGGTGTATGTTTGATTGAAATACGAGTAATATTTTAGAGCTCCCTGTCTTAAGTCTGGTTTCCAGAATGTAAATAAAAAGTCCGAATTTTTAGTAGTTTTTTCCTTCTTCGTTAACTTTTTCTTGGTGACTTCTACACTTCTTTCATTAAGAAAAAACAGTAAATGTCATTGTTCCGAGTTAAAAGGACACCATATGAAGTCCGCTTCATACGCAATGGCTTAAAGAGTGTCAACGAGAGGCGACTCTATTACATAGATGAAATGGAACTAGGCGATCGCCTAGGGGTTTCAGTGGTCGGAATAATCAGGACGGGTAAAAAAACTGTATGTGTCAAATGTCCGTTGCGCCTGGTTGCAAAAAAAAGGTTAATATGTAAACTTATGTAGGTATATAATCCCGCGATCATGTATAATTGTACCAACAATTGATACAAGTATACTAGAAAAAATTGTCTGAAATATTACATTATAAATACAGTACAACGTCGATTATCCGAACGCCGATTATCCGCACGCCGATTATCCGAATCTGTCCTAAGAGTAATTAATATACCTTTTTTGTTTCTCTGTGCCTGTCTTATTGTTGTGAATTTTTATTAAAACCTGATGAGACTGCAACTTACTCTGATCGAGATGTTCAAGTGAGTGTTATTGTAGAACTGTGTTTGTTGAACTAAAAAAAGTTAATTCTATGTGTGACAGTTCGTTTTTCTTCATTACCAGTATATGTCTGATTATCCGAATTTTCGATTATCCGAATCGATCCCGGTCCCAATTAATTCGGATAATCGGCGTTCTACTGTATTACACGCTTGGTTTCAGTCACATAAATTTTTGATACAAACGTATTTTGATACATAACTTTTTGTAAGTCTTTTAGGAGCGAAGTTTCGACGAATCACTTCTAAGTGGATACTAGGAGTTTTACTCCTGTCAAATTTCAAGTCTCTATGATCGAGTTAGTGATGTCATGATAAGTCACTGTATCATTATTTCAATATTCTATTAGATAAAAAAATACACTAATAATAAAAAATATAGATACGGAACCATCGATCCATGAGTTTGATTTGCGTTTCATCGTTTTATTACATCATCTGATTGCGGGACATTTATTTTATACGCACATTACATGAATGGCATAGACCGTTTATGTAGAGATCAATAAAATCATTAAATATGTTTACAGAGATTGGCTATTTTTATACAATATATTGATTATGGCTTGAGGTTGTTGCTGACTAAAATTGTGTAACTGTAAATTAATATAAAACTAATATTTCTTACTTTTTATTTTAGATAGGTACATTTTGAGTTCATGGTAAGTACAGTACGACAACTAACAAAGAAAATTAACCTGTCCAATTAAAACAAGAGCAAATTAAAAAACGTTACGTAACACAGACTGTACATATCCCACTGCTGGGCACAGGCCTCTTCTCTTATTAAGGAGAAGGTATGGAGCTTAATCCACCACGCTGCTCCACTGCGGGTTGGCGGATATACATTTGTCAGAATTTCTTCCGGCACATGCAGGTTTCCTCACGATGTTTTCCTTCACCGCCGAGCCCGAGATGAATTTAAGCACACATTTAGCACTTGAAAATCCAGCCAGGGTTTGAACCCGTGACCTTTGGTTAAGATCCACGTGTTCGCACCACTAGGCCATCTCGGCTCAAGAGCAAATTAAATAAATTTATTTATGGAATCAGCGCGCAAGTCGGCAGGTCGACAGTCAACACCGTCGCCTATGGATATTTGCTACAATACTTATATAATATAATATAGGCTATAAATATGTTGCCATCTTAAAAAGAAATAGGAACAAAAGTAGAGGTCGGAAATGTGGAAAGAACCGGAGAGATAAATCGGACCTTCCGGTTCACTTCCGGTTAAGCTTCTTTACGCTGAATTTCTGTAAGTCTAGTCTTATCTTGACCAAACCCAAATCAAGCTTTAGTCAGTAAACTACAGCTTTACTCTCTAGTTTAATATATTGCAACGAGCACTGGCGGTAGTTTAAAAAAATTTAAACTGACGATTCAATAAAACTCCCACAGCCAATTTGAATATATTTAATTTGAACAATTTGAATTTGGCTCTTATACCTACCGACGATCTCGTAACCGACTCTCAGAAAATGTGGTGGCTTTTGTGGAGAGCAAAATCGGTCTAGCTTATTCTTATATCCATAGAAACACGTTTTGTTTAATTTCTAATTTTTCAATAAGAAAACAGCGCGGTCGCTTAGTAACTATTTATTATGTAACAAAAACTGGAACGTTATTTTCAGTTCTGAAATCTGCACAGTAGGGTTTTTTATCAAGTTAAAACCCGTGGGCGTCGCTAGACAAAGTAAATCGGCGTATTGAAGCTCTCCGCTGAAATGCATCTGGCTTGACCTTTATTGTGACGGTATTTTTAGCAAAAGATCTTCGAGGGACGTTTGAAATCCATTTGTGGATAAGATACAGGTTTAGGATAGTATATGGGTTTTTCTATTACACTGGTTATTGAACTTTTTATTGCAAATTAAATTTATTTATATTTTATTTTAATACTGGGAAATGCATAAACTGATAACGGTACCAGGAGATTTCGGCGAGGTATCTATTTGAAAGTATTTTTCTTAACATTGGGAAATGCATTTACGCATATCGCCCAAAGAGAGTGGTTACGGTAAATCCTTGTGATATAGAGTTACCATGCACTTAAAGAGCATACGATATTAAGAAATACATATTTCTTCGTGGTGTTTTACAGAATTTTAATTTGATCCAATTTAAACAAATAGGTAGGTAAACAAATAGGTAGTGGAAAGTTACGTCACGCAAAATAGTTATATGATTTTATTTACGTCAACTAAAAGATTAAAAATCTTTGGTATTAAAAAAGTGTTCTTAAATAAATAATTATTTATTTCCGGAGATTACAATCCTGTATAAATATAGCTTTAATACTATTACTGTTAGCGCCTGGTTAAGTTCAAATTAAGTTAGGTAATGTACGGCGCCAATAGTCTTGTTTATATAAGTAGTTTGTGAGATTACAGAATAAAGTAAATAATGCACTGATAAAAAAGATCAACCCGGTGGTGTAGTTAGCATGGGTGACACCTGGAACGGACTCTCAAGGTTTTGAATCCATACTTCTCACTAGTTTTTCCTGACGCACTTTGCCGGTGACCTTTTTACCCGACTACGGCAAAGCAAAAAGAGGGTTATGATTTTAACAATTAAGTTGAGAAATTGCTAGCTTGTAAACTACACTTTTACATACATTTTTCAATTTTCATGTTCGGGTGTCACCCCCTGCATTTATTGAAAATATGGGTTTTGAAATATTGAAACCGAATTTCACCAATGCTATCAAAGATTTTCGATTTGTCTACATTATTCTAAAAGATATTTGATAAATAAAAGATAATAATATAATATATTCAGAAGAAATAACACAGAAGTTGAATGTCATTTTATCAGAACATTGACAACTTTAAGCATTCCTGTTGGATTTCAATAAAAGCATTATTTTCACTTAAAGGGTCAGAAACATATACAAAAGAGAAAAATGTTAAAGAGGTACACTATTGTGGTGGTAAAAAGGTTATCTGCATTATTCTTTTCACGTTATTTTTTTATTTTTATCTATATAAAAATAAAAAAAATTGGGTTTATGCTTCATAACTTCCTATTTATTATGTCGCTTTCTGAGTTTTGAGAGGTGAGATTTCTTCACATTCAAACAGTATAAGATGTAGCAATTACAATTAAAAAATTATAAAAAAACCGCGCAAGTAAAAGAGTCGGACTTATATACGAATGTTTCCGTACCATCAAGACAGGACAATACCTAATTAATTTTATAGAAATATTTTAAAGTACTTACATATTATTTGTAGACAGAATAAGAAATTTTTACGTTAGTGCTTTAACTTTACGACAGTAAAATAATATATACGCTGAAAAAAGAAAAAAATAAAAAAAAATTTACTAAGTATCCTTTTTAATGTGATGGGTAATGCGTTGCCGGACTTTTAGGGAGTATGGAGGGGGAATTAATGGGGAAGGGGTAGGGAATTGGGCCTCCGGTACCCTCACTCACGCGGCGAAACACGACGCAAGCGTCAGCTTACGCCGGTTTTCTGTGAGGCCGTGGTATCACTCCAGTAGAGCCGGCCCATTCGTGCAAATGCATGGCTCTTCCACGGTAATGCCTATTTATTATACGTATAAGTAAGGATAAAAATGTAGTCCATGCGTCTATAATGGCAGCATTAATATTAAATGCTATTTGACTGAAATTTAAAAGCAATTTTCTTATTTTCCTTGTAAAACAGAAAGAGCAATGAGGTCGTAAAAACGAAATTGCGTCGTAGAAGAGTACCTACCGATGTTTTCTGAAATGCAATTGCAATTAAGCTGTAACTACAAAAGTTCATTAAGTAGTCTAGCCAGGTCGATAGTGCTGGAAACATATTAAAGGACGCGACGATCATAAACGATACACGTCATCGGAAAATGCGGACATGAATTTGTGGTCAATAGACCTTTGACAAATCGGAGTGAAGAATTAATAGTCAACGTGATGCTTTTTAATTAAATACTGTTAACTTGTGTTTAATTTTATAATACATGGTCTATATTAGGTGGTATATCTGAAGAGCCTAGTTCCTAAAATACATTTAGTTCTAGTTCTAATTGTAGATTCGTATGTAGGTGTTAGGTACATGCATTATCCATAAAAGAGGTACCTATTATTTCATTATACTAACTGAGACAAAAATGAACAAATATTATAAATACCTACTTCTATGTTTTAAAGTTTTAATTATTATACCTTTAATATATCGCAATTATATCGCAGCGCTCTTAAATTTTAAACCATTAATTCGTAGATATGTCAATGCGCCAAATTATCTCCCCTATTGCCCCACCAAAAAAACCGCTACAGTCCCCTAAAACCAATTTTAAACTAAAAATAAAAAATACAACCACTACTACAAGCTGCATCCAATAATACGTTCCAGTCTTAATCTCCCGTGATAAACTCGCATACACCTTCACGACCTTCGCCTTGCGTTGGCTGAAAGCCAGATGAAAAAATCGATAGTTCAGTTCTGATCATAAACAAATCCGTAATCTGCCGATGAAATAATATTTGGCTAACCTTATGTTTGATATTCGTGTATATTGGGTAAAGACGTTTTAGTACATCGTAGTTCTGAAGGCTAATGCGTTTATCTTTATTTACTGTGTAAAAATATGTAAGATGATAAAGTGACTCATCATGTTTCTTGTTTCCTCTAAAAATGTAACAACTTTCCTCCCTAGCTATGTAATGCCTAGATAAGAAAAAAATTTTCACCACTAAAATGTAAAGACTTGAAAGGCACGTATATGGAGCACAGAGATAGGCAGTGGTGCAGCCAGCGTGATAGACACCCGGCAAGGATCTGCAAGGTTTTGCACCCCTTGATTTGTGGATGACCATTTATTTAGGAAACAAGCCGAAGCTCACTAATTTTTGTTCGTTTTTTGTCACATACTTTGCAGGTATTTTTTTTAGGAGTCGGTTAGAAAATAAATCCCTACACTTTATTTGGTGTCCTGAAAGATACACTTTTACACTAATTTTACACCTTTCATAATCGGTTGTCACCATTTATGGGGCAGAACGCCTCCAGCGCTCTTTCCTCCCTAGCTACGTAATGCCTAGATAAGAAAAAAATTTCCGTTCACGTTCCCGTTTCACGGTATACCGTGTCGAGACCGGACCGTGCTCCGGCCGGAGCTCGGACAGGGCACGGCTAAACATTGTGGTATACATTTTGTATGAAATAATTGATGTAAGACCGTCCCGGTAGCGCACGGCCGAGCCACGGTCAGACATGAATTACTTCATACAAAAGTATATCCATAATATTTGAACGTGCCCCAGCCGGGGCCTGGACGAGGCACGGCCCGGCCGCGGCACGGTGTAGCGTGAATCGTGCTTTAAACAAAGCCTATTAGAAATCTAATTACAACGACCATTGTTGAGTATTAAGAGATTAATGAATTTTAGTCTACGCAACCGGTACCTGAACATATTCATTTTTTCTTTAATGCTTTTTTTTTTTTTTTAATCTTTATTTATTATAGAGGATTTTTTCACTAAGTGAATATGTCACCCTCGTCATTATATACAGTTAAATACATTACTCACATCACATATTAGTACAATACAGTCATATATAAGGCTTTCTAATTTCTATTTTTAAGAACTAAATTTACAAATTTATATACAGATTTAGCTTCGTTAGACAATGGAGAAGCTAAAATGCTATTATAAACACCAATATTATTCCCACGACTAGCGACAACAGCTCCCTTTACCGCCCTAACACGAACACATTCTTCTAAGATGTGATAGACATCCTCTACCACACCGCACACAGTACAATTAGGAGAATTCACTTTTCCCATCATATATCCGAAACTATTCAGTGGAATGTGACCAGAGCGCAATCTTAAGGCAGTTATAATATCTTTGCGCTTTAATTTGGAATTTAGGAACCAGGGAGATCCAAGAAGTCTAGGTTGTATAGTTTTATACCAGATTCCTTTGGTAAGCGATCTTTCATTAAAATATTCAGACCACATCTCACGACATATTCGTTTAATATCTCCTAAAAGATCGGTGGGACTTGGCAAACACTTAAATTCAATACCATCGGATATAGCTTCTTTAGCTAGTCGGTCAACTTCCTCATTTCCCACTAGCCCGACATGAGATGGTATCCATTGCAAGATTATTGTTTTATTATTAGATTTAAATTTTAATAAACATTTTAAAATAGTGAAAGCAATAGGGAGACCTCTGTGGGGTGCTGTACATTTTAAGATATGTAAAAGAGCACTTTTCGAGTCGGTAAATATAACAAATTTATGAAAATCAATCGATTCAATGTAGGACAAGGCTTCAGCGATTGCCACAAGCTCAACAAACATAATCGAGACTCTTGCTTTAATTTGAAATTTTGAATGGATTCCCGCATTATAATCTAAAAA
>DVVJ01000146.1:0-19087 GCA_018234505.1 Junonia neildi neildi
TTACACACAGGAGACCATAGACTATATTCTTTACCACAAAGTACTTCAAATAATCTTCATATTGTAGTGTTATCTAATAGATAATAATTACACTTAAGATAGACGTAAGTATGTTTCTAGATCTGGACTAATAGATCTAATTAACCTACAGACGTTATTACCTGTCATTAAATAAATGAATGAAATTGTCTTTTGTTTCAATGTTTATTCTGTAAAATCTTAGTTAATTATTTTTGCTTTTTTTACAGACACAGCCTAAAATTGGCCCATATACTACTTTTTTCTGTTTCAACATAAATATAAGAACATGCGCCAAGATTTAATTTATTAAATTTATTTATTTATTTATTTATTTGAAAACTTTGTCTCACCTTTTAAGAATTGAATTTTTGAAAATTCCGCTTTAGCAATTTCATTAAGCTTGAGGTAAATGTTGATATATCAACCAATTAGTCAGTTTCTTCTATTATTTATTATTATTTACTTTTTGAGCATATTTGGCTACGTCGATTACACAATAATTTCCATACATGCAAATTGTTGTGTAATCATAAATATTAAACAGTTGAACTACAATTACAATTAGTAATTAGTAAATAGTTGATTTTTTATCGACCATTCTAGGGGAGGAGGGGGAAGGTCATTTAAAATATGGGCTACGTTAGGTCGTTGGTTTCGAGTCAAAATTAAAAAAAAACTGTCGTTGTTTTTAGAGTCGAAATGTAAAAAATAAAAATAGGTCACGTTCCCTAATCGACAGAAACATAATAATGTTTTCACATAAAAATTCACCTCATAACAATCAGTTACCACTGGACCATCTCGTCAACAACTATTAAGTCTGTTTTGTCTAGATTAAGATCAAGATATTTTAAGTACATTGTAAGCAATTGTCTGAAACGACCGCTCTTGTGTAGTTGGTGCTACTAGTGCCTTTAACGCCGGCGATTGCGGGTTCGATGCTTGAACAAATATATGTTCCTAGTTCTAGGTGTCCTTGCATTTATTCATAGCAAAGGTGTCTAGCTTGAATGACACCCGGGACGGTAATCCAGGACATGACACTTCAAAATGACCTTTTTTAGGTGTTCTTTAAACAATAAATCAGCCATTTTACTTTTGATAATTTGTTTGAATTTTTTAATATCTAGTGTCACCCCATAAATGGGTGACACCTGGGACGGACCGCATTTCATTTTTTCCCAATTTCAAAAGGATTTATATTATCCTAGGCATCAGCAACATTTAAACATGTAAAGAACTTAAACTATGAGATCTTCAGGGCCATGGCATTTTGCCACCGCCATTAGATATGCCACTGGCTACTGGGTGGACTATAGTTAATCGTCCTTCAATAAGTAATGTATAAGCAATTAAGCGTTGTGTTTTCATCTGCGTCACGGCATGACCACGTTGCATATAAACATCGCATTAGGACCCGTTTCGTCTCGCTTGGCGAGCAGCATTGTCTTGCTGTGTACCGAATGTATACCCCTTGAAAGATAGACACTTCTTATTTTGAGATCTTTTCTCCATGTATATTTACGTTTTCATAAAAATAAGCGACTTAGTGCCAAAGATTTGACTTCCAATCAACAACAACAATTGCGATATTTTCTCGATTTTGATTAATTTTAAGTGTTTACTAAATTTCGGTAATATTTATATAAAACTAACTTAGAGTCACAAAACATCGAACAAAAAAAAAGAATCATTAAAATCAGTTGACGAATGGCGAAGATATGAACGAGCATAAATCCAAAAAACTGTACAGTCGAATTGAGAACCTCCGCTTTTGGGCTCCTTTTAAAAGAAAATTTTGTTTTTATTAAATCGGATTAATACTCCTCAAGCTAAAATTATTAAATCAAACGCTTTACTTCGATTAGATTAATACAGATTTATAAATCAGTACAACAAACAATAGGATCCGAGCATCAAACGCCATATTGTCGCGTGAACGCCGATTTTCCCACAATAATCGCTATAATGAGAGATTTCAAGGTTATAAACATATTTTCCAACTAGAGCGTGACGTCTTACAATTTCTACTGAGTATAAACTTAAAAAGATTTGTTTTAAGTACGGGGTAATTAAAGAAAATTGTGTTTTTACTTTTAGTCGGATTTTGGGACGAAAAAATTAATTACAAATAAGGCTGAGTTTTCAAATGCTTTTGTAAATACGAAGCATTCGTCGAGCACAAGAAAAATTTGTTTAAATTAACCTGCTCGGCGGTGAAGGAACATCGTGAGGAAACTTTCATGTGCCGGAGGTCTGACACATGTATATCCACCAACCCGCATCGTGGTGGATGAAACTCCCCTCCGCAGTAGGAGAGGCCTTTTCGCAGCAATAAGACATTTACAGACTGTTACTTTACATTTCCACCAACCCGCACTGGAGCAGCGTGGTGGATTAAGCTCCATAACCTTCTCCCTAATAGGAGAAGAGGCCTATGCCCAGCTGTGGAATATGTGCAGGCAGTGTTACGTTATATTATTTACATAAGTTGCAATTATTCCAATAATACGTTTCAGGCTTAATCACCGAAAATCGACATTAAATAAAATATCAATCGCGCGTTACGAATAAAATCTTGTAAAACTCGGAATAATATTATCCAGTGTTACATAAAGTCGCAATTTTCAACTTGAACGTGTTGACATCCATTTGGTATAAAAATGTGAATTAAAAACCGTTACTGTGGGAATCAGCTGTTGCTATTGTGCACGCATTTGACTTAACGAATTTCGGTGATCTCCCTGTCGAATGAATCTCCACCTTCTCCAGAGGATATAAAGTTTAATTTTGTTTAATCGCAGACGACGTAAGAGTCGCGGATTTTTCAGACAATAGAAACATTCCAAGCGGGTTATAATCGACACCGAGAGATTTTCGACGCTAATTTTTTGTAAATAAAATTCATTTTTGTGTGAACGTGTCGGCCATTGTCTATTAATTCTTAAGATATCGCATCTTGCGCCTACCTGGGGTAACGTCTTGAATGTCATTGTTTGCTGAAGGCAGTTGCTGGTGTTTTTTTTTTCGCAAAGTTTCTTACATTATGATAAAAACGGAATGGGATCCGACGAAGGAAGTCACTTTTCGGTCTGGACGGAAGTTAGCGACTATTGTTTAAAGTGAAGAAAAATTTCTTTTCAAAATGGAAAGTTCTTTAAACTGAGACAATGAGCACGGAGCTTATTGTAACATTGTTTTGTTGGTATTTTTAAGATTTTTATTTGAGATAGATTTTTATTTAAGTACCAATTATGAGCATGACTAATACCTATAAAATGTCTAGATATAACAATTATTACAATAACACATAGATAACAAACATGTATAACGTAATTTTAATTTTTGTTCCCTGAAAATTAATTTAAGAATTACTAAGTAGATTTTTATAAATAAATATAATTTTTAATGGCAACAAAAACGCACTAGAGTTGTTTCAAATTTATTTTATACTATAAAATTCCCAATTTTTTATCACTAATAAATAATTCAAATTAATATAAGAATTTCAACATAAATTGGCGACCACAATGTAGGGTTGGAAGAAAGAAATCTCGGCTCTTGTCTTATTCCCCCTCAAGGAACATTCCCGTGTGAACTGAACGCGCCACAGACTTGAGAAGAGACAAGTTTGTATTCTTCAATGTTCTCTTAGTATTGTATGGTATTTTGTGTGTTTAACCGTTGCTTTTAATATTATTATTATCTTATTTGACTTAAAACAGGTGGAACAGTGTTAATTGTAACAGAAATAAGGTTTTGAAACATGTAAGAGACATTTAAAGAATTAAAGAGATTTACACTGTTTGAATTAGGTTGAATAGATTGTCATGGGTGTATGTATTAATGGCATTTATTATGAACAAAAAAAAAAACCTAATGATAGACCTAATAATAAGCTAGAAGGTAAGAATATGCATGTATACAATAAAGAGACTTTAGAGAGAGACCTAAAAACCATATAAATAAATGAATTAAAAGTATTTCTAAAGGTCCGATCTAAAATATTTCCAAGTCTTCGCAGTACTAAGTTGTGCCAAGACGTTGCTTGAGGGTCAGAGTTATTGTTCATTTTTTTTCTTCCTTTCATTGTTGCCTCGTTTAGTGCGAATGTTGAAATCTCTTTATATGAAACCCGATTTCTTATACTTGAAACGGATTTTGTTTAGATTTTCAAGTCAAATTTTTATTGTGTTTTGTAATAAAATCGGTGACCATTTAGATTGGTTTGGGGTATTTTTAATGTGTGGAAAGTGACTATAGATAATCATTAACGATATTTTTTTTAATAGTAGGTAATAGTAGTTCTGAGTTGTTGGTGTATATAAAAGTTTGTAACCTAGAGATGATAGAGGACAAGAAACATAGGTATACGAACAAATTACTAACCAACAAAGCAAAACCAATATTAATAGATTTATAAAATACATATTTTTATAAAAAAAGATTGCTAAATCTTATTGAGATACTATACCTACGTCGTTGACAGATGTGCGTTTGCGACCCTACTTACTATGTCGTCGAAATTGATATAATAACTATAATTACGATTTGCGTATTTAATAACAAAGTATTATTTCAGTAATATATTAAACGTTTTTTATTATAGACATTTTAAAAAAGAAACTTTTACCCTTTGTAAAGTATCAGAAAACGATAACGTACACTATAGGAAAGACGAAACTAAAACGGCGATCGTCCGATATGTCAAAAGTCTACTCGAGCGGAACCACAGGCAAAGATAAAGAATATAATCTATACTAATATTTTAAAGAGGAAATATTCTATTGTTTGTTTGTTTGAAATGAATAGGCTAAAATACTTGACGATTTGAAAAATTCTTCCACTGTTGGGAAGCTACACTATCGTCGGTGAACATAGCAATGAATTGAACCACAGGACCCCTGGCTCCATAAGACGGAACAAGATTTTGTTTAAGAATAAGATTCTTGAATTATGTTTGACTATAGCGGTCGAAACATTACAAAATTTTAAAGAACAAATAAATTTTCAAAAAAGTTAGGAATACCCGTGCGAATCCAGGGTTCAGTAGTTGTTTATAAATATAATATTTTCTTTTCTTATTTCTCGCGACTGCAATGCGGGCGTGCGTGCTCCACAACTGGGGTAAGAACTTCTGAGATACTAATTATACTTTTTTTATTTTTTATACGACACTTTTCTCGTCTAAATGTTTATTGATTTGACTCAAAGGTAATTGGCACTGAAGAAAATGTCTGAGTGTAAAATTCGTCTGTCATTCACGATTTTTTTTTCGTTAACATCTTTTATTTAAGGACAAGGTATTCCAACGTTCAGCCTAATCTATGACATCTGCCAATATCTAGTTAAATTATTAAAAATTAAACCTTTGTTTCTATACATGTAAATTAAGAAAGATAACGAATCAGAAAACGAAAATGAATCACAGATAAAAAACCTTTCTAAATAAATGCTAGGTATGTATCAATAGACTGTTAATACGTTGTCACTCAATGTCGTGAATGTGCAAATAACCCTTCAAAACTCAATAATAGACGCGCCCAAACTATACCTATAGTTAGAGAGTTTAAACTAAAGGGGTGCGTAACATTTGGTCGAACTGAAAAAAATAGTTTCCAGACATTTCCCGGTGACTTCACCAAACACTCATTTCGATCGTTGCCAAATACAATGGTTATTAAAACCTGGTTCGCTCATGATATGGGGAGGTATTACGTTATGTACTACATGCGCTATGTACCGCGTCTGTGAGTGGACGCCGTCCAGCTTCCTAGAGCACGGCAGAGTGAGCCGATGCGGCAGAGTAAGAAAACTCATAGACAACATAAAATTGTTTTTTTTTTTTAATTTTTTTTTTTATAAACAGCCTTTTGCTTTTTTGGTGTAGATTAGGTATTAACTATTTAAGCGTAAGTGTAATAAACTAATTTTCGGGTTAAAAATAATAAGTAAAATTAAAAGAAAACGTAACCAGAAATTTCGCAATACGTCACACGTGAGCACGAAAGTTGACGTATCAGATCGAAGGAGCCGGTACCGGTGTATGAAATTCAAAGTTTGGAGCGCCGCCTCTGTATTTTTGTTCTCTGTGTAAAAGTCGCACGGCGCCGTGCACACACGCGCGCACACACACACAGCCGCGGGTAAAAGCGGGTAAACTAATACCGGGCCGGATTAATGCTTCAGTTAGTGAAAAAACTTTTTTTCAGACTGCGCCGTCCGACACAGGGCCGCACTCAGACAAAGTTCAAAGGAAAATTATTAAGTCATGCGATATTACGTAATATGAAACATTATATTAAAAGAATTCGCTCGCTCATAAAAGGCTGTGTTAATACAAATTTCTACTGTCGCTATGGAAATTTTGATGTTACAGGGTGGAACGTTTTTAGCGTCTACATTGATGTTCTTAACCGAAGCCACTATAAGAGTAAATATATTTAAGAAAAAGTAAATCCTCTGAATCTAGCTTTTAAAATACAAAGACTAGATATCGTGTTATTTTTTTATATAAAAGTTCGATATAGAAATTGTGTTACACGCTTATTGTTGGTAAGTGGTACCATTTAAGAAATATTTTAAAAATACTTAATATATTAAAATATTCTGTTATTCTAGGCAGGGCAATAAAAGCGTGTGATAGTATGTCGTAAGCGTTCTGCATGCGGGCTGTAGACGATAATCTATGCCTCCATGCCGAACGGCAACTTTCTCGCGAATTATGCCTTATCTTATAACGGAAAACCCTATAACCGTACTTGTGTAATTTGCCCGTTACATACTAAAAATAGATATATTAAACATTTAAATTAGTAGGTATTCAATGAAATTTTATAAAAAAATCTTCATATTTGGACGATGACGATTAGCGACATAGTTAACATTATTTGTTTATTTTGCTCTATATCGTTAATCGTGCCCTCAACATTACAATAAAATTCGAACAGCAAATTGGTCTTTTTAATTTTCTATTGCATTGACATAGAACATGAATGTTGTTTAAAGAAGATGCTCAAATAACGAATTGTGTGAATGTTTTCGCTGATTTCAAAAATCAGTCCGAGATAGCAAAAGTCCGTGAGGCGCGAGTGCGGGCCTGGCTAATGACTCCCTCCTCGCTGACCTGCCTCTGTCTTGTACCCCACGCTTCAAAAGTTCAGCTCATTTGAGTGCTTGCGGAGATTTTATTACCCCAACTATACTCGGTATTAAAATTTCGAAAAAAAAGGGTTGAGCAGACGCGCGTTTAAGGGCCGCATAAAGCTGACCGTTCGCGGTTACTTGATTTCAGGATTAGTTCGCTAATTACTGTTTTGAGACAGTTTCAAAAACCAGCTCCGGTCTTTTATTTTTACCCGTCCACGCTCCGTTTGACTACGGTCTAGTAAAATCGAAAATGATGCGAGCGTTGTTTATTCGTAAAGAATTCCCTGTTCAATGTCCGTGTTCAAACACGTTTGAAATGAAAACAAACTGCGCCAAACATAGATAATAAATAACGAAAATGAATACAGATTACACAACAAAAAAAAAAAAACTAATAATTTTAAAGCGTTAATGGAATTGCGTAATGTATCTAAAAAATACTGGCCGTTGATAAAACAAAAATTTGCAGAAAAAAAAAAGTTGATCAGTTCAATAAATACGAAGCCAGATGCGCGCGTACGTCGTATATAGATTTGTTTTATCGTGACGAATAGTAATCCGAGAATATGTTTTAATATGAAGGGTGTTGATCACGTGTCTAACAATAATTACTTTAGTGTTGCCAGGCGTCATTACGTCAAACCGCCTGCTTGCCATCGCATTTTCAGTTTTACTCAAGTTATTTCCCTGGGGTTTCTGTCATTGCCATTTATTACTAAGATTTCCGTGGCACGAGTTTTCACTTGAACTTATAATAAGTATTTTAATGTATTCACTGATGATCATTTCATTCCTACATAATGAGGGGTTTCGTGAAAAAAGATTAACGTGTGAAAAAATGCAATCGTTTTCGAAAAGGATACGTTTACAAGTTGATCTGTAGGAGTTATAACAAAAATTGTCAACATATTTTCAAGTATGTGAAACAATAGTGTTTTTATGCGTTGTTATCGGAGTGTTTTGTCCTTGTCGTATCCTTCTGTCTTCGCTGACCACTATCGTTAACAGCGGAAGTCGACCAGCGCTGGCGCAGCCTTATCTCCCGGGAATGGAGTCAGCGCGACCAATCGGCTGAGATCTCTAACACTTGATCGTTCTTACGTCGATCGTTTGTTCCACCAAGTATCGGCGGGTCTCACTCCGCTGGACGACCGCGAAGACAACTTATTACATACCCACAGTTCAAAGTATAAATGTTTTACAGTTTTAATTGTATATTTAATACGTCTTTGTTCTAATTGGAACGTATTATTTAAGTTCCAAGGATATGTTTATTATGTTTCATATCAGTTGTACATGTTTATTCGAGTATTATCCATGTTATAAGGGAAATAATTGGTTTGATATCAATTATTATAAACAAGTTCATTAGGAATGTTTTTACATAACAATACTCGTAAGAAATCAGACTGATAGTTATAAGTTAAAAGGCGCGGCATAGGCTTTATACACATGGGAAATTACCCAAGTGGCACAACTATACGACAAGTCTCTGACCCCGCCCTAAGATGTAATTAATTAAATAACAAATACTTTCATACAAGGCAAAAGTAAAATAAAACCCGTAAACGTAATACGTATCATATTAAATGCTTAACATTCATTTGAAATTGTCATTAACAAAAGAGGTTCGTTACGACTTTATCACTGGCCAGCTATCTCGGTGGAAAAAAAAAAGAAAATAAAAGTCGCGTGACATCCCGGTTCCCGCCCAAAACTCGTGTGTCGTGTCATTAGAAGCGTATTAAGGTTTTTAGGGCAGAGACTAATGAAAGAATGCCGCGCCCGCTCCTTCGAGACCGCGGGATGGCACGCCTTACGGACTACGAGCAAATAAATATACCAACAGTTAGTAGTACTTTGAACATCGCTAATTGATTAGGAAAATAATTGTTTATGTTCAATTCATAATATTCGCGACGTTTCTTGCTAGCTGAGTCGCTTTGTTATCAATAGCTGTTTGAACAAACAATGCAAATTCTATGTTTTGATTATGGATAAAAGTACAACGCTTTGTTCGTCAGTTTAAAGATTTAATGAATTAAATTAAAAATAATAATTTATATCGATTAAAAATTTTATGGATAGGAGAATTAATGCGATGAATTAAGGGTTGGGTGGGGTGATGTAATTAAAAATCTAATGCCCCATCGAAGACAAGATAAGGAGGGCGGTCGGAAGAAACCACCACTTTTCTAATTACGCTTTCATTAGTTGATGGATGCCTTACTCGTGCGGCGCTTATGTCGTCGTGTTGTCAGTTAGAGCCTTGCTTTCGGCGTTGTGTTCTCCTAAATTGACCTCGAACTTTCTTTTTTTCCGAAACGTATAAAAAGAGAACGTTCTAAATGTAAGATTCCTACATTTTTTCCCCTCATAATTTTTACGTATCTATGCCAAAGCAAGCGATGAACATTGAACCCCCAAGCGTTCCGTACCGTATGAGATAAGTGAAAATATTTTTTGTTCCTCAAAATAGACTGTGCATTTTCATATTTTTGTATAAAAAAATAAAGTAGGCCACTAGATAACCGGCGCATCAGGCCCCTCACATCGCGCATTTCTTGATTACCGCGATAAGTACCCCGCCTTGCGTGTTTTAATTATATTATTAACGACATGGCCGGCGAAAGGCTAATATTTTATAATGGCCGGCGTATGCAATGATATGTAAATATTCAGCCTCGCCCCGTCCTATTAGGAGCTTCGTTGCGTGCGCGATAGCCTTAACATTCGGAGCCGAAGACACGTTACGCGGAATTTAGTGTCGAGCGTGGCGTTCTTTACCGGGTTACGTTCATCAGCACGGCCGAGGCTTTTTATATACGACGACGTTCTTTTATAAGACGTGAGAGCTCGAGTGACGAGTAATTAGCAGCTTTTTAGAAGAAAAACTACTCATAAGCTTCCTCGAAAGGGTCGTATTAATTACTGGAGGTGCTCGTATGAGCGTGGCGCGATATAAATGGCCGGCCACTTGGCGCCCTAGCCTCGGCAGGCCTTATTAAAATGTTAACACGTAAATTAGACTCCACGGCTGCAGTGTATTAGCCAACCAATTAAATTTTAGAAGCGGCGCATACAATGCAAGGTGACTCCGCGTCTACGTCGGAACACAACGCGACTCGCGAACCCTATGCTTAGATCCGCAATATTTTCTTTACACTTGGATAACGTTTCGAGTGCTTCAATATTAAATTGCGCACTTAAGTTTTTAATTACAAAAAAATTAAATATTGAACTAAATATGTACGAAGCGAGTTAGCACGGTAAGTTAAAAAGGCATATCAAAATTGCGACGTAAGGTTGGCAACATTTCCGTTTCCGACCGTGAGAGTCCTTGCATACGAGAGATTTTATTCTCAGTTGAATTAATTAAAATATTCACATTTGATATAAGTAATTCTAATTAGTGGTGAACTTATTACTTTGTGCGATTTCGCGTTCGGTTGAATGAATCGCGATTTAAGCTAGGTCTGATTGCGACGTTATTATTGTGCTTTAAATGAAACGCGGGGTCTAAAAATGTAATTAAGTCGCATAATGGGAGATTTCGCTTTAATGCAGGACATCAGTGAGAGGTGTCGCGCCGGGTCGCCTGTGTGTGGCGCGTTAAAAGGTCGGAGGCTCGGGTAGTCTAAGTGCAGACCCTCATGCGACTAGTTGGATGTGTGTAAAGATTAATTGGAGTGTTGCCTATTCTAACAATTTACGCCTTCTCTGACGGGCCGGCCGCAGACCACTTCTGCGCAACTTAATTAAGCGAAATAACTTAAACGAGTCACCGTTGCTAATTAGTGCTATCGTCGTCGGCTAATTCTACGAGTGACTCTTTGTTTGCAGCCTGCGTTTCTTTGAGTCGCGCGCCAAAGAATTTGTCTTTGCATCGACTTTGACTGGAGGATGTTTGTTTTGCCCCGAGTCTGTGAAGATTCTAGAGCTAATTTCGAGAAATTCGCAAACTTTGACGTGGAATTGTCGCAGTGGATTTTTGATTGCGTTCACTGTCCAGAAAATACTTTACCTAATTGAATACGTATGTGGAAATTTGTGAGAGGTTAAAGCGGCGTTTAGTAGTTTCGTTTACAATACTTTATCCTAGTTTGTTTGCCACTTAAGGGAGTAGAGAAATCGGCTTAAGGCGCTTACACGCGCGACAAAGCGTCTAAAAGACAAGGAGCGCTCTGTAGAGCTCTCCAGGCGAGTACGTCAACAAGTGGCCAGTTGTGCCTGCTTTGCTCCTTCAATATCAGTGTGTGCCCTCACGGCGTTTTTAAGATTTTAGCGAGAAATACCGCAGCTTTTTCAGGCTTAGCTCTCAGTTGCTTTTGTTTAGTTTACGTTTTTCTATGCCCGAAAACGGAATATTTCTTTCGTTTCTTTTTATTACAATTTGGTTAATTTTTTTTTTTGAAATTCTTAATATATTATAAATTTGATAGTGGACTAAATGAAAACCTATTTGTATCATAATTCAAGGAATAACTAATGCATTAATAGTTTTAACTGCTATTAGTGAAACATGTCGAATGAACCCATATAAAAATTATCGTATTCTCCATTAAATAACAAAACTTATTTTTAATGTTAAAATCGTTCATTAGTGTAATCTTGGGAAGTGTAACGAAATAAGCGATAAAAGTTATAACAGCAAATTAACACTCCCCTTGATAAATAAAAACATAATTTTAATTAAAGTACTTTACAGAGTTCTGATTTGTTTTAACTTTTGTTTTTAATTAGTATACTTAAATATAATACAAACGATTTGTAACTATTTCTCATTCAATAAAAAATAAAAACTGACAGTTTGTTCATTATGTATTTATCGCTCTTTATTTTTAAGAACGCTAAAGATTTGTAAAATTAATCCGTTTCTGAACGCGAATAAAACGTCAACATTAAAATTGGGTCTTTTTCGTGTAAAGATTTTTCAAAATCAAAATAGACGCGTAATCTAGTAGCATTAAGGGCAGTGTACACAATCGAAGTGTATAAATTTAAAACGCCATCAATTCGCTGTCTTGGACACCTTGGTTTGTAATTGCCTTCCGTGTACTGACCCTCACCCTTTCAGTTTTCCTTTCAGATGTTTATCGCAAGGAAATGGCCGTTTTCCGTCCACAATGCAACCATTAAGGGACAATACAAATGGGGCTAGTTGTGTTTCGAATGTTTTAATATTTCTTTCAGAATTTTGTAAAGTCTCACTCTATTTTTTATGCTGCATTTATGAGGATAAAAGGATAATGAGATATATTTTTTAACTATCTGAGACGACGTTTGTTGATGATGCCCAATTTGGAGGATAATCGAAAATAGTTTATGCAAATTGTGTTAAAAAACATTCATTATTTGTTTAGGCATGAAGTAATTAACTCATTAAAAACATACAACAATAAACATGTTTTCAAATGTCTTAGATAAAGTTAATTAATATATTTTCTTGCGGTCGCAACATAAGTATGTTTTATTTTATCTTAGCGTACCAGGAAAACTAGCGTTCGTTAGGTAATAATCAATAATTCTGTGAAATACGTTCGTGTTGTGTAAGTGTGGGTAGCCTTATCAAAGCTTTTACCAAGTCCTGCTGTTATCTGCTCAGATATGATAATACTAGCTTGAGATATAAAAGCTCTAATATAAACAATATACTTATCACACCGCTCGAAAGGGTCTTTTTCAATGTTAATACGCGAGCGACTTTTTCTCTATTTTTTTTAATATTTATATATAAATTTATTTTGTTTCAATTAAACTTAATAACTGCATAAGTAGGGCCTTTACTTATGCAGTTTTTACAAATAATTATTGTTAAAAAAAAACTTTTTTTGTCAATAATATAAGTGAAATTTAGGTGTAGGTCTCAAATATTATTACTTTATTTCAGACCAGTTTCTTATATAAACTTAATACGTACTAAATAATTTTTGATTTTCTTTATTATTAATAATATGTTTAGAGTGTAGACCTTTCCTAAAATGAAATAGGTATCATAGAGGATATCTTCTCTGTAGGTAACAGATAATATCGAGTGTTTCGGCATAGGGTTAGAGATACGCAAAGAAGGGGAAGTGTGTGTTATCACAAGCACGGGCATGGCAGGTGTCTGTTATCAGTGCCGTGATAACGCGAAAATTAGTCGAGTACAAATCAATACCGGGGAACTTTTCTATAACTTACGATGACTATATTATTCGTCACTGTGAAAAAAAAAAATATATTTTTTTTTTTGTAATATAAAACACCCTTAACGTTTTAATACTTAATCAGATTTGTAAAAAATCTAACAATTTTGCAAATAGGCAATGTTTATTTTACTTCGACCATTCAATGGTGTTAAATTAAAGACTGGAAAATTACGAAGCGTCCGAGGGGAACAAATTACATACAATTTCATTCTTGCGTATTCTTTTAAACTTACGTGTTGGAGTATCGCTAATTTCTTTATAAATTGAATTATTTAGTTTTTTTTTTTATTATTAGGAAATATTATATGATATTTATTAATAGATATTTATAATTATATTGTGGTATACATTTTTGTTCATTGCCTCTTTGATACTACTAATTAATACAACTTGGTTTTCCTCAAGTATTTCATTTTTATTATAATTTATATGACTTATTAATAGAAACGTTTATTTTGTTGAAAATTCCAATCTCGGACCCAAATTATTATTGGTTTTGTGTCAAATCGAATAGGGTGTAACCCTATAAGTAAATTCGTTAATTAGGAAATAGTGAATTCAAACCCCTTCTATCGTATTGCGTAAATAATCGAATTATAAACTATTTGGTGCCATTTATAAATATTTCCTTTATCTTTAAGTCAGTCGTAAAATATTACGTTTATTTTAACGATACATTTTTTTATTTTATTCCTAATAAAAACGACATTGATTCATTTAATCTTATAAATCCCAGAAAGCTACATAACTTAAAGCCGAAATAAGATTATAGTAAGTAGATAATTCATTAAGTGGCTTAAGATATTTATACCATTACTTAAAGTATTACTTATCGACTTCATGTTTAGGATTGAGGCGTGGAAGTTAGAATTGATTTGAGGGATAAAAAATATATTTGGACTTACCTGAAGTTCGAGAACCATTTGACGAGCTGTGCCGTGTTGTTCTTGTTGAACTTGATGTCCGGGAAGTACATCTTGAGGACTGCGGAGCTCGGGTAGCGGACCCAGAAGAACATCAGCTTGGCTTTGCGGAGGTGCATCGGCGTTAGCGTTGAAGAGTACAAAGGAGTCAAGGAGCAAATTGGCAAAATATGGCAGTACAAAATTTAAACGAAGAGTAATAAATTTTGCTTCATATAAACCGGTAATCAGTATAGCGAGTTTCATTGCGTTTAATACTTCTGATCCAAGGAATTGGGATTGAGAAAAAAGGTTGCGTAAATCTGATTATATCCCAGTATTACGTAGACCGATTGAAGCACCACAAGTTCTTAATCCATTTGCATCTAATCTTATAACAAACCTTAGCTGATATCTATAGCGGCGTCTGTATTATTATATTGAAATACAGAAACCTGAATAAGGTTTTTAATACAAACTCGATGTAAGAATTTTCACGTTAATGTAAGACATAAAGTTCAATCTTGCAAGTTGCAAGTACCACGATAACGAGTTAGCTCGCTCTGCAAGTAGGCATTTAATTAAGTTTACGGTTATTTCCTTCATGTATAGGTGGATACAAAAGTACAGTAAAGCGTAGAAACCGCAACACTTGTGAGGCTTCAAGAATCGTATAATGTCTACTACTGGGAGGAAGTAGGTGGCAGTCGTAAGGTTAAACAATACAGTTACAGAAATAAGATATCTGTGGGCGATTACGACTGTCGCCCTAAGAACTTAATAGCGGGCTCGTATTTTATACACGAGTTTAGACTTAGGTTTGTGCGTTTGAGTATTTAAAAAGGATATAGTAGGCTGAACTCCGTCGTAAGGCAGGTCTGTGGAGTTGCAGTCTGAGTGCGGGTCCTGCGCGTCGAGGTGGTGCGGGTGGTGCGGCGCGGCGGCGTGGTGCGACACGTGCGGGTGGTGCGGCCGCATGTAGTCCGGCGACAGCGTGGCCAGCACGCGGTGGTGCACCGAGTGCACCATCGAGTTCGGCAGCGGCGGCGAATCCCTCTCTGGCGCTGGAGGCGACCGCGCTAAGCCACCGCCCGCTCCGAAGAACGGCGAATACGGCGAGAATACCTGACTCTCGTGTAACGATGGATTAGGTATCGCTACCGACGTCGGCAGGTTTCCGCCGAGGAATGGTCGCGGTGACGGTGATTCGGGAAACTTGCTCTCCGGAGATTGCCCGACTCCTTCACCCAGGATTCTGCTCACGGTCCGTGGGGTAATGCGAGTGTCGGTCACCTTGTGTCGCTTTTTCTTTGGCGTTACCACGAGGCTCAGAGGCTCGCTCGGGTCTGGGTTCTGTTCCCGATCGAATTGTCCATTCATCGGTCCGAAGTGAAGAGGTTTCTGCGGTGTCTGGAAAATGCCTGTCGGAATTCGCATGTGAGCGCCGTGGCCAGGCCCGCCCGCCTCAGCGTGCAGCGGAAACGCCACGCCGCCTGGCGCGCGGGGGCCATTCATATGGCTTATAAACATCGGGTTATTCGTTATAAAAGGAACGCCGTTAGGCGCGCCAGGGTGATGGACGGGTGGGTTACCTGACATTTGTCCAGACGGTCTTTCAGGCATCTTCGGCGTTGGCGACTTGTCAATTAGTCTAGTTGCTCTTATTAAATCCTTGTTCAATTGTTCGGCTGCGGCCGCTGCTGCTTCGGACTGCTTGCCCATTATACGTCTTTGGTGCACAAAACGTGTCACTATAGAATCTATGAGACTCGTTAGAGAAGCTGTGATTTCACTTTTAAGAACTTCTGCCAAGCCCTCTAGATCTGCACCAGATACTGGTCCCACTGAACCTGAGTTGCTACGTAAAGCGTCTAGCCTTTCCGCCAACTCGGAAGATAAAGGAGGCTTTGGAGTTTGACCCATTTGCCTGTGATGAGGTGAATGCTGGTTTGATTGTGGTCTCTGTTGTTGATTGTTTTGTTGTTGTTCACTAGCCTCTTTCATTCGAGCTTCTTGTTCTAAGAATAACTTTTGACTAACGTTAAGATACATAGCAGCTGCATTATTAAGGTGTTGGTGAGTATGCGGTGGATGCATATGCTCTCCGGGGGGCAGATGTGGCATAAGTGGTAAGGTCCCATTAAATCCAGGTGGAAGGTGACCGTGAGCAACAGACTGAGCTTGAATCTTCGCAGTCATCATTTTGGTCATAACTTGCGAGAGCATATTTGGCGCTGCACTATTTGGTATCGGTGGGGGCACTTCTTTGGCAGGTGAAGAGGGTTCTAATTTAGGCATAGGATCATCGTTTTGTTCTACATCACTAGAAGCACCATCGTTATCAATTGTCTCAGATTCTTGACCCATTCTATTGCACAATTGCAAATATTTTTCTTGCATTTCCGCTAACTGCTCTTGCATAGTTCTTAACTGTGTTTTTAATGCATTCTTTTCTACAAGCTTTTGATGAATAGGCGGTCGCTCACCATCGTCCTCTGACTCGTCCGTCACTGTTTGAGCACTGCTGCCGTGGCTGGTACCGTAGCGCTCTGCTGCCCCGTCGTGTTGCTGGGGATGATATAATTTTCGTTTTTTGCAGCCATTCACTTGTGGTTGTTGGGGCGCAGGGCTAGCACGCATTGTTGACACAATATTTTCTACACGAGCACGTTTCACATCGAGAGGTCGCGGGGAAGATCGTTGAGCATCACTATCGCGGTCCTCGGGTTCGGATTTAGGAGCAAGCAGTGGTTCGGATTGGGGCAGAGTGGGTGGCGGTGAAGTTCTTGAGTCACCGGCACTGTCCAATGTCAACAGGGCATCGTCGAGATCCGGCCGGGAATCCCTCGAAATGGGCCGTTCTGGAGACCGCTTCTCTTGTTTCGGTTCGTCATTATTATTATTTGCAAGCACATTGTTATTGTCCGGGGAGAGTCGCATCAGCTCCTTCTTTCGGCTCTGCAGGATGTCGCGAAGTACGCGATCGCGGAGCATATCTCCACTGGTTGCCTCGTCGCCGGCATCCTCCTGCCTAGGCGCGCGGCCTAATAATTCGTTTAGCATTTCGGCCGGCGCGTAGCAAGGACCGAAGAGGCCGAAGTGCTGGCGACCCTCAAAGATGGCGCCGTAAAGTCCGCCACTCATGTGTGCGGCGCGCGCGGGCGCGAGTCCGTTCGTCGCGAGAGTTGAATAAGAATTGCGCGGCTCACCGGCGTCCACGCGCTGTCTGACGCGTTTCTGTTTCTTCAGTAGTTTATCCGAGTAGGGCGCGTGTGAGTCGGCCTCCTCCTCCGATGACATCATACGCGAGGCGGGCCCCAATTGGCCGGACGGGCGGCGGGCAGGGCCCCACCGCGCTACTCGAGCCGCATCGCCCGCTCTGCAACAGGGAGGGGAGCGCGATCAGCACACCTGCTCGTGCGACGTGCGTCGCGCGTCCTATACGCGTTGCCGCGTCTTGAGCTCTCTTATAAACTTTACTCAAATTTTATAATTATAATTCGTATTATTGACTTAAGTATGAAACAAGAAAGTAAATGTTATTCATAAAATATATTAAAAACATTTTCAGTAGCAACTTTCCAAAGCAACACAGTATAATAATATGTAAATAATAATGCCAAACACACGTACATTAATATCCAAATTACTTGCCCACTAAACGCTCAAACACGAACAAAATAAGTAGGTTGAAATATATATTAGAATAATTTGCCTATTTTCGTGTTTGGATAGAGATAGTTATCAAGAAATCGATCGCAAATTACCTAGGCGTTACCGACAGTAACCGATACGTGTACAAATTAAAGAGAGTAGGTCGAAATGATGCCTTACGAGTCGCAGAAATACACACGTCTTTGACATCACACTAGAATAAAACTCCAAAAAGACATCTCGCAGAGAGCCTATTGTTTTATTGCAGCGTACGCTCGTACATAGGTAGTATTTAATAGTCTTTATGTAAGTATGTCAGAGCAGAATAGGTATTTGAAAGGTAGTTACGGTAACAGCATGTGAAAATACGTGCTGTGAACATAACAAAAGGCCGAGCGTATGTATCAACCGCATTAATTTCTTTTGGAGCGTGACTCCGTATTCATGGAGGACAATGAATCTAAAAATGTCAGAAATAATTCTGTGAGACATGCGGCGCGTCGCACGGCTCCATTAAAACACGACACGATATCATTACAAGTGAATTATATTTTGTCAGGTACATATTCAAATATATTTATATTTACTTTTTTATATTATTTTGTAGGTCAGAAGCGTGATTCTAATAAGAATGTGCAATCGTTTTTCTAATTGGTTCAGTTACTCATACATATACCCTCAAACAATCTCTTTAAAAAATCTTGTGATCTATTAAGAATATTCTTTTTTAAATAATTAGAGAATAATAGGTATTTTTATCCCTCCAAATCTCAATATTCCAACATAAAAATTAAAATTTTAATTCCTAAAATCATATAAGAATTTTTCGGGAATACCTATTCCAACTATATACGTATTTCTTTACCATCATAATGCAGCATATTTAGTTGACTTTTAGCGTTAATTAAATTAAACCTGCATATATTTCATTAGTATACTTTTAAGGATATTTTTTTTTTGTAATGTAAGAAAACGTACAGGCTCTTAATTTTTTTTATCCAAACAATTAATATTACGACAATCCTACCTATACGTTTAATTCGACTACGTATTTAACTCATTATTTACTTGACAAATATTGTAATAAAGTTATTTTTTTTATGGGATAGGACGGCAAACGAGCTGACAGATCACCTGATGGAAAGTAAATGCTGTCGCCCATGGACATTT
>DVVJ01000147.1:0-19045 GCA_018234505.1 Junonia neildi neildi
ACGGCGTGAAAGCGGAACAAACAAACAACGCTACAAACAAACAAACTCACTTTCCCATTTATAATATAAGTAAGGATGTAATATTACAATCCATATTATGTCAAAACAAGTGTTTTTTCGTGGAGTATTATTTATTAGTCCACTATTCAATCAAATATAGATAATTTAACTTTCAACCAAATCGGTTTAACTGTTGTACCGTAAAAGAACAAACAATCGAACATCCAAACTAACTTAATTTTAATACTTTCACCTTTATGGTAAGTCAATCTGTCATCATTGAAAAAATATTTCTCGTTTTGTAATATTTGTGCAAAATAAAATCAGATTTATATATTTTTTACCATTGGGAACTGAGCTTATACACTCAAAACATTTGCGCTACGATCCAATCTCTTTATTCGAAACACATCTCTTTGCTAAACATTTTATATAAATTTCCCATGAGAAGGAATGCTTTAGTTCCACAGAAAATATTTCTCGAATACCGCGTGCTTATATGTAATGGCAAAAATATGAGCATTTTTTTACTATTGAAAGTGTTTTTTGAATATATAAACTTATTTTGTATTAATAATAAAAGATAATAATAGTTCACATGGAGTTTGTTGTACAAATAGTTTAAAGTTTGAAATTGCGGTAGGTTTCATCGATACATCTAGGCCGCGATCCAAGCGAACGGGTCTCGACTTTTTGTTCGTGATGATGCGGAACAGAAGAGAGAAATTTGGCGAGATAAAGCAGTACCCGCTAAGGGGGACACGGTCACGAGGAGTCATCGCCTCCAAACACACTGAATGTGGAGCAAGCGAAGTGTTTCTCCTTGGACTACCTGTCCGCCAAGTGCTATGACTGCCCCGGGCCAATACAAGCTGGTTCTTGGGTAGCTTGGTACAATGTGCACGACCGTATTCTTAACAAGAAACAATCTAAAATCGATTATAGATTGTGTTAACTGAGTCGTAGGAAATATTGACGTTTAACGATTCTAATATTGTAATACTATAACTGTTTGCTACATATTAAAGTAAGGGTATCAAAAAAGTAATCATAAAGAATGTCAAATAGCAGAATATATTTTCGAAAGCCCCTCGGATCCTTATGTAAGAGTTCAACGTGACACTTCACGTGGTGCGTCGTGCGCCCGTTCAGCGCGCCACTTTCCTTCAGCCAAATATTTAGTTAACTTTGTATGTTTTTATGACATACCCTTTCGGTAAACCGTGCGGTATTGATGAGTTTATTATTGTGAATTCCTTTTTCACTATGAGTAGTAAAACCACTTAAATATTTTTAGCTAGATAAATAGCTTAACGTTGCCTATGTTTGAGTTTTGAAACGGAACGTGAACAAATATAAATTGAAATGAATATGTACATTAAATCTCCAGCACAAGTATCCAATTTGTAGGCCATCGTTGTTACATTGTTGCGAGGTATAAAGCCGCAATTATGTTGCTATTATGATAAGTCTACTTTCTTGGTTAACTAAATATATCTTCGACATTATAATAATGATTTATTATCTTTGGATTATCATAAGCTTGACCACAATGTGTATTAAATGAGATAGAAGTGACAGAATTACATTAATTTGTTTATTTATCAAAACTTCGATTTTATGAAGCAACAACTAATATTTCGGTTTTAAGTATTAAGTAGGTATCATAAAAGTAGGCCGTAAATATATCTCATAAAACTATTCTGAGTTTCAATAATGACATAAAATACTTATCGTGTTTACGTGATGACATATATACATATATGGGTGGCATCAATTAGTGCATTGTAATCTAAAAAATAACAATATGATTTGTCTACAGACTTAAATAAGATGTAGGCATTCGGGTCCATTGGAATATGAAACTAAACAGAAGTCAATAGAAAGAGTCAATTTGGTAGGTCACTAGCGAATTTTGTTGCAAACCACTAACGTCTCTCCAATTATTTAATGAGTGTGCCTAAACTAGTTTCGACCTCGACTGACAAATGAACTTCAATTTTAGACTTCTTACATTACTTTCTTTTACATACATATACACAATACGAGTAAAAACAAAGTAACCCTATACAATTGTTGTTGATGAATGAAATTAGATACGACACTAATTGTTTACGATTTCTGCAAGTCTAATCTAATGAAATGCCAGATAGTGTTTGTATAAATGTTGTCGGCAGTACAGTATCGAGTGTCATTCGAAGAAGAATCTCGCATTGACAGCAGCTGTAGTTCGTACCATTGTAGAGGTCATCGACCTCGAGCTACGCTTTACATTTGGCGAACAATGATTTGGAGTGGCGAGGTGAATGGCCGCGCTCGGAGGGGCTGAGCGTGGGCAGTTATTGACCCATATTGGAGGTGAAATGTAGATCAGTGGGCGAGAGCGGCGAAATTCGCCGCGGACTCGAGAGTCTGCGTACGGAACAGCCATCGCGTACGTATGCGCCCGCGCAGCGCCGCGCTGGCCCAACATTGACGTACACGATGTTTCTTACGCTATTACTCATTTACATATTTTATATTTATAGCATCATTATGTTTACATTTTTAAAATAATTATCCATATAAAAAGATGATTACAGCATTCTACAATTTACAAATACGAAATAGTAAAGTAAAGATTTTCGGAAGTACATATTTAATCAATACGCTAATTACTATAGAGTTTTGTCATTTGAATATGACTTTTGAGTGATGATGAATGTTGGTGAATATTATATAAAAATAAAACAGGGTATTTGAGGTTTTTAACAATGAAGACTGGAGATAGTAGGAAAGCAAGGGATTTTCTCTAACAGAGTTACGCTATACATTATATATTGCGTTTATTTATTATTCCATATATCAACTATAGTACCTAAACTTCTTGATTAGAGCAACAAGTTCGTAACAATTTCTTTAACTACGACTTGAACTATTTTTACAATCTCAATTTAAAAAAGTTTTGACATTGTCCATATAAGAGGCACTCTCGCACTTGACCTAAGCAGAACTAACCAGTGAAACGAAGCCAAGTGAGGCTCGAGGCAATCTTTCAATTTATAACAACTCCAATATTTATCTAGCGTTTGATGCTAGGCCGTAAATAAAAAATACTTGCTAAAACACAGCTTATGAATATTTTGGTGAAATAAGTTGTTATTCACTTTCTTAATATTACATAATTATTAATATGTGAGAGTAATTAATTTCACTTCATAGTTCAGATATTTATAAATAGGTACATGCTAAAGTTTGAGAAAATAATAATTTTGTTGTTAAATACAACAACAAAAAATATTATGTCCCGCTTTTTCCTATATATTTTTTGTTACCTACGGATTTTAATGTTACTGCTCTAATTTTATAGATATAGCCCTTTTACAGTATGATTTATTTACTATATTGGTCCTAAGTACAATTTAATACAATTTTAAGGTATCCTGATTAAGGCGCTTAGAGAATAGAGGTGTTTATCTTTGACTAATGTGTACTACATTAGTAGACTAATGCATATTGAAATAAAAGTCCAAAGTGTAAGAGATAAACATGGACAAAGGTAAATGTATAACACACCGTCATAAAGATAATTTCTAGGAAAAAAACATCGTCATAACCAATTACTTAAAAACATTTTATTATTCAATTTACAGTAAACGCTTAACCTAATTGAACACGTGTACAGAAAGGCAGCGTAGGAAACAATGAAAAACCATTTTATTTCACATAACAGTTAAACGACTCTTTGTTGATTTCCAGACATAAAAAGCACCAAATTTTCGAAGGCTCCGTTTTATAGCAGGCGGCTAACGGTTTCTTTGTTGTCTGCAGGAGCGATAGATGTCTCAAGGCCCAGATGAGAAATGAAGTATGTATATGCCTGCATCTCTATCTATACTCATGGATCTTTTTAATGCTGCAGGAATATTTCTGTTACAAATTAAAATCTTATGTAGCTTTTTATTAAAGTGATATACCTACGCTATAAAATATCGTATCAGCGTGGTGAAATAAGTTTTAAAAGTCTTAATCTTCTCTTTCATGGGAGAGTGGGAAAGTAAAAGGGTTTCATACTTTGCTCTAACAAAAGACAAACCAGCAACAACCAAAAAGCCACGTAGGTTAAAGCGCTTCAAACGAATAAACTAAATAAACAAAATGATAAACAGATAGAGTCATATCATATTTCCCGGCAAGACACCCATTTATTATTTTATTTTATTTGGCATAACTTACTGTATGATTTTTTAATTACAGCACCTTTTTGTAGCAAACTATCTATTTACAAACTAATAGGACTCAATACTATATTGAAAAACATTATAAAGTGTCTTCATATAATTATGTATATGTAAGATACAAATGATTCTCGATCTATCAGTCACTTACTATCGTTTGCTTCGAACTATCATTGTGATTTCTCCGCTAAGTACAAAGCCCTGTCGAACAAAGCTCTGTCGGTAGGTTTGACAGGCGTACCCAGTTGGCCCGCTTACAGTATTAGCATACTCTAACAGAACGTGGATCAGCAGTGACCCCGCTCGTGACACATTCCGTGATTTCCGCCAGATACCGGGAGAGAACTCGTAACTCCTTGCCTCGTAACTCAATTGCCATTATGTCGAAATATCAACGTTAGATTCATCTATCGCATGAGCTTCTGTCACTAATAAATATTATTATATTTTGTTTTCATTCGCATTGAAAATATTGAAAATATTATTACGTACCTATGTGTAAGAGAAATGGTAAAAAAATTATTAAAATAATTAATACGTAGATCTGAATATTCTATGAAAAGTTTAGTAACATCCGATATTACTACGATTCATTCCCGTGTCCCGAATACACAGGAATAAAGTAGTTCCCATATCGTGGTCATAATGTACAAGTATAACTTCAAGAGCCTTCAGTACCATATAAAGGTACGGTAAAGTTTCCATTGTTGCCAACACACCGACATGATGATCCATAGCATTTCTCACGGTAAGCGAAGGCGCGGCTATATTGATTGCCGTTTCCAAGAACGGCTATAATACGACGGAGAGTTCTAATCATAGTGCGTACCGAAGCAAACACCTTATGTCACTTCGCACAAGGTTACTATAGCGAGGAAATTAGTTCTAGACTACTTTCCGAAAGCGGCTGGAAGAAAGTACTTTTACTCGGAGACGTGCACCGCGACACAGTTTCCACGAGTGTTAACTTGTATCGTCCACCGGCGGTTTAATGCTTTCCAACTACTTTATAAATTTAACGAACTCGTATCGATCAGGGCAATATACGGGATTAGTGTAATCGTTAAATTTGTATCGAAGTAGATTTATTGATTTCAAGCTTAAGTTTTCCGGTTGATTTCTATAATTTGCTATTAACTAGAACAAAATATTAGAACCAGGAAATAATTTTTATAGTGTGTAATGTTTTACTAATAAAGTAGAGATATTGAAGTAGAGATCTTTCTATCTTCAGATTTAAATACATAATAGTAGGATAGGATAAAAAATCCTATTTATCCAAGTAGGTAAAATTTTTACGTCGATGCTAAGTAACTTTTATTAATTGGCACCGACTTCGATATGTTGTAGAAGAATATGTTATTTAAGACTTTTTAGTTTACTTTTAAAGTCGGTTAATTTTTTGTAAAAAGTTGTTGATTTTTATTTCTATGATATATTTTACACGTCTGTGCAGATTTTATCCATAAGGCAAAATGTTTGACAAGGCGCACACGCCCTTAACGTTTCTGTACGGTAAACAACTAAAAATGTGATTTGTCGGTTGAACACACTAAAACTGAACCGAACCCGAAATTAATATGTGCGTGGAGTCTAAAGAATTCCATTCATAGCTTCCAACTCTAAATATAAGTCAACTCTCGTTCAGTATGTTGTGGAATGCAACTGACATTTACTTTTTACCTAAATTACAGTGGCCTATTGTCAACCGCTCATGACCATTAAAAAAGTATCATTTTTTCCGATGCAGGGCTGTTAATCGTTGAGGAGTTCTCCTGGTACTCCATCATCAGCTAGACTTCATCATATGTATGTTGACTAACATCAATTGCTTAGCGAATATCTTAGAGAAATGGAACCAAACCCGTAAAAAGGTACTTTTTATTAAGTTCTGATGACCATACGTGGTCTTCATCATCAGTTCCACTTCATCAAACCTTACTTTTCGTAAGCAAATGACTAAGGTGCTTTTAAGAAGACTAAAATATCACTATAAGTGTGCTTATAAAATTTGAGGAGTTCTCTCGATTTCTCCAGAATTCTATCATCAGACCTTGATACCATTCCGGGAGTATCTTCTTTCTAATTAAAAAAAAGTCATCAAAATCGTCGAAGTAATCGGCGAACAACTATAAAAAGAAATATCGAATTGAGAACACTCCTTTTTTTGGAGTCGCTTAAAAAGGGACCTAATCTGGAACCGATGTAAAAAATTAAACTAACTAACCACTTCTTTTTCAACTTCCAGACATTAAAAAAATTACGTTAGGTTATTTTTTTATTTTAGTTGTCCTATTCTCTACACTCTAAAAGGTTTTCCAAATTTCGTGTAAAACCTAAAAGAATAGCTAATGAACTCGTCGTGTAGAACTTTTGGGCCTATTTGTGTGTTTTTAAATATTTCATAAATATATCAAACAATATATTGTCATTTACACCAATAGTGGTTTCCGTGTATAATTTTCCTAAAGTTATAATATACGGCAAATTATGTTTCGTCAGATATGTAGTTATTAGTTAAGTACTCGAGTACGTAGAGAAAAACTACATGAGGAAAAGTCAAACACGTATACTCGTAATATGCATTATGAAAGACACGAATTGGATTCCTTAAGTATTCCCGTGTACCTATATTTACAAATATGTTTAAATCATGGTATGAAATACGTATAATTTCTTTGAGTATTAAATTCTTTACTATAGCTGATACACCTTATTTTTTTAATATCCGATGTCCAGACATAAATGGTTGCTATGCGGTCGCTCGAGGATACGATAAAATAAAATGTGATTCACAGGCGTAAAGCCGATGACGAGGCAGCGCAAGGGTTGAATGGATAACTGGCGCCACTCGATTAATTGTTTTTGTAGAATGACGCAAAAGACTTCGCTATGATACAGAGTTTTCCTTATTTAAAAGTTACTCACTATCAAAAATGTAAAAAATACATAACATTGTTTTTTTTTATAGGTAGCTGCAAGAGATATTTTAATTTTATTTTTTATTTTGCAGCGAAACAAGTTTTGATCTTTACTTTTTTATTATAAATCAATTTAATATTAAATAATATTTATAAGGTTCTTTATGCTAATTTCTTTTTCATAGGTACTCTCATTCAAATGTACCTACTTTTAAAGATGCCGAAACATTTTTTTACCCAATGGACAAATACTTCATGGAACACCATAAGTTTAAAGACATAGTGATGAAACACGTCCCATGGAAACTTAGTATAGTTATACTCGTAAACTCTACAAACCCTTTGTTTGCCGCAAACAATGGAGTTTGCTAAGTTAACAAAGCTAAGTCAATATCATGTGAAATTTTAAGATGCAGTTATAAGGATTATCTTTTGTTATCAGTAAAATATTATAAAAAATGTATAGTTTAAAATCCAAATTAAAAAACCCTCACGTAAAACCTGGGTTCGTACCAGCACTCGATATATTTATTTGTATTGGTTTTTAAATTGTCGAATGTGTTTTTAAATTATAATATAATATGCGTTAAATTCCTATTCTATTAAACATTTATAAACACGCTATCACTACACACATATATGTAGGTAGTGTATAAGTCAGATAAATGACCAAATTAACTACACCAATTATTTCAATAATACAAGACAAAGGAAAACTTAAATCGAATACATAGCAATACCCCGCTATATCCCGGAGAATTCGCCCGTTCTCTTTAGCATCCTGCATGACGTCAGCCAGCAGATTCACTCGTCTAAGGATGCTGCACAACAGGTTCTCGGAACGCTCTCACGTTTCCATGAAATATATCTGTTAAGCACCTGCTCTCATTCGGTCCTCCCCATTTAATTGTGAGCGTGTAGCGAGTGCAGCTATCAATTATCATGACAGTTTATTTTTGTCTTCTCTCGACTTGTATGTGAGTAATGACTTGCAAGGCGCACCGGCTAAGCCTCATCGTGTTTAATGCTGTAAATGTTTTTATATTTTTTAATATTAAATGCCTGTTAGAATTTAAGTTTTTGTTTTTGAATAATTCGTGGTGTAACATATTATTATAGCTGTTTTTTCACATTATGTACTTAAATTTTAAAAACAATTACAATTAATAAACGAATTCCTCGTGGTTTTGCATTAAAATAATTCAGGTTTAATTGCGAGTGTTATTTATAATGTAAATTAATTTTTTTAGGGTTTCCTTGATACCAATACAAAATTTTTATCGTTTAAGTTGAGCCGTTTCCGTTTCATCTATCTACAACAGCTATGTACCTACTAAATTGTAAAACAAAAAATTTTGTGCAAATTTCTTTGAAAATTACTAAGTTTAATATATTAGTTATTGTTCAAAAACTAGTTAAATTTGTATAAATTTTTATAAATGTTTTGTAGAAGTCAGCATATTATGGACCCTACGAAACCCTACGGACTCTACGGTCACGCACTTGTCCGATTTATTAAATCATAAGCAGGTTTTACTTAAAAAAATATCCTCAAAACGAAATATCATTCGGACCCTGTGTAATTGATATAGTACCTATTTGAGGACTGTAGGTACCAATTCGTTAATTTTTTTTATGTGTGCCGGCGATTTCGTCCGCACCAAGTTTGAATTTGAATGAAGAAATACTTCATACAAATTTTAAAACAGGGTACATTCATCCTGTTTAGAATTGAATTTTATAAGAAACGGTCATGGTAACATTTTTATTTAATGCCCTTTAATATAAATCATTAAATAGTGTAAGCTGATAAATAAGTCAGATGAACACACAGGTTTTCTATTATATGTGCCTATTATTTATTTATATAGAGATACTGCTCTTGGTAACATAATGTAATTTGCTATGTTATGCATTTTAATGATAAGAATTACGATAAGGAACTTATTTACATACACACTGCATACGTATAAAAGCTCCAGTAAATAGCATAATTATATAATGTAACTATAATTTATTTAAAAGAAACTCTTAGTTCGGTTGTTCTTCTGTACCTACTGTTCTGTACCTTATCTTCTTACATGGCTTAGATATTTTTTGTGTACTCATAGACTACTTGCTTATGAAAGATTTATCAAATCTGTTAGACGTTTTGAATATAATTTAATGTATTTATTATTTTATTTTAGATAGAGAAAAATCACATTAAAATGAAATTTCGAGTACATATTCAGAACAAAAACAGTCTTTATTCAGTCGTTTATTTATGTATATATTAAAGTTTGAGTCATGAAGGAACTCTTGCGTACCAATTTTGAAATCTATTTTGAAACTTAAAAGCATAGTTAAATGTACATAATAATATATGAAAAATGTTTTTAAATTCATTGTAAGCCCAAAAAAACAACTTGTAATTGGTAACTTTGACTGCTCGACAGTCAACTGTCATTACCATTAGTAAAGCGATTCGTTCGATTCTTTATCCAAGTACACGCCCATTAATTAAATTGCGTAGGTGCGCACACACGCGCAGGCGGCATTGTCGATAGAAACGTTCTAGTGTGCAGCATTTGTGATCGTCGATAATGAATTCAAAGGTCGTGCTATCACTCGAAGAGTGCCCGCTCTGACCTTGCTCCAGATCACTTGACCTTGTTCTCCCCAAGCTAACGAGCACCGCTTATCTTGTGTAGCTATGCATTAGTTTCAATGGTTGGCCCACTGCGCTTAATTAAGCGGCATTCCCTCTCTTTACCGCCGATACCGAAAATACTTTTGGACACACAAAACAATTAGGCGAGCTAGCGTTCCACATTAAAAATTGTCGAATATTTTTCGTTGTTTCTAAGTCAATGTGCTCAGGAGTTTAATGCTTGACTCAGGATATAGAGCTGCACTTTTTTCATTCCACAGGATCGGTGTTACCTGAGGAAACTTTTCAATAATGTGTTGCTCAAACTACGAACTGAAAACATCGTCTATGTTGGTTGCTGACGGACATTTATTCTAAATTATTTTTTTGAAATTGTGTTTTTGTTATGTAGAATACGATTTTGTTATGCGTAATTGAAAACTATGTATTTTCAATACATAGTTTTTAATTAGGTTTGCTCAAGGTATGTTTCTTAATTCGATTTTCATGATACGTGCGTAGATATCTAAACAAATTATATTTGACGTTATGTTCAAATTAATGTTAGTATTATCAATACAATACTTAAATACAATTAAAACTGAATCGGCCATATTAACACATTACATAAATCGCAAAAGTCATCCTGCCTTCGAATTCATGCAGGGAAACCTCAATTTGAACCGATTTTATATACCTACACTAATGTCATTAAAAAGGTTCAGATATTTATTACGCTGCACTTAATAAAACAAAAAAAAAAACATTGCATGGGGAATAACTTATTCAAGGTCGCTTTGTACTGGTAAGCTGTGGAGTTGACTTGATATTTTATTTTAAATATTTGGGTTATTGTTTGTCTAATAAGACAATAGGTAAATAATTTTTCTTTATTTACAATGAAAGAACCCTCATTAATAATTAAATAGAATTATTTCTATTGATGTGTAATTTTAATATACAAAAGAGAGAAACAATAGAACTCTACAATAGAACAATAGGACATAACGTAAAATAATTGATAAATAATTGAGTTGTAAATAAATTATATCGGATATATATTATTATGTACTATTACTATTTCATGTTAGAAAGTTTTACTTCATATTTTACAAAATATGTATTAATCATTAAGCCTTCCATCTCTCAGAAAGTTTCAAGAAATATATCTCCTATAGTCTTACGGACGTGATTGGTAGACATTATTAGCAATATTATAAGAAGTTCTTAATTACAGCTACACTACTATATAGGGTACGGAAAACATAATTCACTCTGTATTGAGGTGTCTAATTGGTTTTACAAAAAGTTCATCCTTGTTAGAATACACATGAAAAGATTTTATAAATGAGGGTATGCTGAGATTACAAAAAATGTGCATGTAATTTTTCATGGGTAATTTAAAATGTTGATTTTGCTTAAAAAACTTATCCGGTTACGAAATGTGTGCACGTTAGTCATCCAGGCGCGTTACAAATGTCGAAAGTGACGCTAACGATGCATTCAGTACTCGAAGAAATGTATTTGTTTATGAAACGTGAGCCCGCCCATGCGTCGTGTGTAGTTTCTTAGCTTTCTGCGAGCATAGCGTGCCCCCCACCCCCGGCGTGGGGCGTGAAAGCACTGCGATCGTGTGCAGGCGTCTCTAAGTGTGTCACGCAGGTCGACGAACGCCGGCCTAGACCCACATACTGCAATTGGGGCACAATCAGCGACAGTACAGCGAGCGCGTTGACCCCGCGCGGTGAAATGCCCATCTTTCTCCTTTACACTCTTTCTCTCAACGTCGCCACTTAGCGACGGCTTTCCCATCGCCTTGTCGACTCTCCAGTGCTTTGCTCGTTTTAACCGTAGGGAAGTCGCTTTAAATACTAATAACAGATGCAGCGTTGTTGTAATTCTATGTTTTTCATTGGATGTAGAAAACAAGATATAAAGACACATATTTTTTTAGAAATTTGTTAAGTAGGTCCAAATTGATAAAATCATTCGGAACAAAAAGTTATTCGTGTATTCAATACGAATAAGTATAGCGTTAAAATAATATTTTTTGTTTGAATACCTTGAACGGACGTGTACAATTGTCGTGCTAGATCGTCAATGTTTATAATTTCTCTCGGGTATACGGATTGCATGTTGCCATCCGAACTATTTAACGGAAATGACACATATGAAACTGTCATTAAAATATCAAATAATACGAGGTAAGTTTTTTGCTCTAGGTACTTATTGGTATTTAATGCGAGGAGACAGAGGCGGCTGGAGGAGATAAATTATCTCAAACGCATGTTCGTGTGTGCGCTATGGCTCGTGAACAGTGAGTTATGCGTGATGCACGTAAGAACGATGAACATAAATATTGTTTCCTTTTCACTTTCAGGTAAATGGACTAGGTTTTAATAAAATAAAAAAATAAAATAAAATAAACGACACTTTTTTTTCAAAAAAAGATATTAGGCACAATGAAGCAACAAGAAAATCATTTATGAACTATATAAAAAAGTTCACTTTTACTTAGACGGTCTGGCTTCTCTTTTAAGATCTCATTATTAGATCTAGACCTAATGACGAATGAATCACTTTCAAATGATTCAAACAACAAACGTATCCAATTTGATCAAGTCTCCTACGAATTAAGAACTCCAATTTTAGTTGGTTAAAATATATTAAAAATAACCTTTATGATGTTGTATTTTTATATTGATTTTAATAATTATTACTGTGTGATCAAATATTTTTAAATTCTTTAATAAAAATAGCTAAATATATTGTATCCTTATAAAAACATCAACATCAACATCAACAACATTTAAAACATAAAGATACGAATCAGTGGAGATATTCATCGAAACATTTAAAAAATAAATATATTTACCTGCAAATGAACGTAATTTGACATGATATATTTTTAAAGTGCCTCTGTAAAAAAGATATATAAAATAAATCTATATGCAACATGTAATCCACTCATACTAGTTATTTTGTAATTAGTAAAATTATGTTAATAATTGAGGTTGGTGTAAGACTTGTTTTTGTTTATGATATGAAATAATATTTGTGATCATGGTGTGTCATTTGAGTTGGAAGAAAGTGGTAGCAAAGTATAATAAAATCGAACAAAGTAAGCGCGTCTTATTCCGAGTTTTAATAAATTTATTTTTTATTGTTAATAAATTTATTTGTTGTTGAAATCTACTTGGTAACGACTTAAAACATTTTGCCTGCTTGGCATCGACTTCAAGATGTTGTAGGAAATAAATATAATTTTTGGCTTTTTAATTTACTTTTCAAGTCGGTTTATTTTTGTTAAAAAGTAATTATTTTAAGAAGGTCAAAAAATAAATGAAGCCTTCGTAGAACAAAATAAACTTATGAATTTGCCTTTTCATCGAATTATTAAAAAATCCTCGGAATTACTTTACCTTAGCTGTTGTCGTACTTGTTGTTTCCGGTGTAATTGGGTAATTGGCGTCTGAAGTCTGGAAATATATCATATTGTAAACTTGCTCTGCTCGCGAAATTATACTAAATGCATGAAATTTCAGTTAAGCAGACAATCCGACCAACAATGCTTTTTCTTCAAAAATAGTTTCATTGTCTTCCATTACCTATACCTAATCTGGCGTAAAACCTAATATTTGTACAGCTTAATTAATTAACACTCGCTTTAGTACTACAGTATTAGGTATAGTAGAGATGGATGTAAAATAAGTTGAGAAACTATTATTTAAATTAAGTTTTTATGTTACATGTTTACACCTAAAATCCCATTAAATCTTTATGATCAATGTTAGACGTATTCAAATAAACAAACAGATGAAGCTAAAAACATTACTGATCATACTTGGGTATAATCCCTGTATCATCCCAGTCATGATTGTCGATAATTATAATCACACGCGCTGGCTCTACTTTTATTATAATTGTAGAGGTTTGTTGTATAGAAGCTTTTGCAGGCGATAAATCACAGATAAATAATTCCATAGTCTTTTCAGGAAAAATAAACCAAGTTGCAACATTGACCTAATTAACATATTGCCTATAATTAAGCTATAAATATATGAGTTTATTTTTATTCCAATATTTATATGTGTAAAAAAATAATTCGCCAAAAAATCTAAAAATGACTCGCTTTATAAATATTTTTGCTTACCTTAGGCCAACTTTCTTTTGTATTTTTCCATATTCAATTATATAATTTGCATAGTTAAAATTTTTTCCTTAATTTCGAATTTCTATATACATATCTACATATACAAATTTTTAGGTGTGAAATGTTTTAAAAATCAATTATTTATTAAAAATATATCTTAAATAAATTATTTTTATGCTCTAGATCTTATACAAATAAAACGGATTTGTTTTAATGTTTTTACTTAACAATTCGAAGTCAGACTAAAATAAATAATTTAGAAGAGAAATAAGAAATTTATTATTATTTTCTTTACTTGGTTAATTAACATTAATAAGTAATTAAACGCTACAATCGTCTCGTAAGTTTCTAACGCGGGCAAAAAAAAAACTGAAATATGTAATGATAATGAACAAGAGCGAACGGAAAAGAAAGTAAAAATGAGCACAATGATATAAATAAGAAGTAAGCTAACATGTGGTGCATCGAGAAACGTGTGTAAGCGAACGCAGCGATTCACCTCTTCTAGGGAGAAAAAGTGATTGCAATCCGACTGGAAACTTCGGTTTTGGAGCGAGTATTGTCTCCCATGCCGACGCAGCGTTCTCGCGACTTGATGCACTTGTATCACATTTTTTCCTTACTTCTTCACTTTCTTCCTATGTGTACTTTCTAGACTTTATTGTGAAATGTCTACGCTTTCTAACGTAGCATTAGTGCAAGTTTTTCTTTCTGCTATTTGCAATGAAAACGAGATGATTATTAATCCAAGACTGTGTCGATTGTTGGCTTCATATTCGTATTCGACTTCTTCGACGGAAACTAACAATAAAATAAGGATAATGATTAATTCGAAGTCGACACGGTTAAGGGATATGTATGATATCGCCGACATGCAAAACGAACCGCCTCTCTCTATCTATTATTTCGCTTCGTAACCTTCGTATTTAGGTCGCAATCTATATGAAGGCTCGCTCTGGAAATCTGCATAGACGGATGTCGGTGCTATTAGATATTGTAAGTTTCTCTATCGGAGAAACTTTCGGTTCGAGTTAAGTGTGTCGGGCCGCGGACCCGGCGATTCGTGGTCGTGCACCCACGGAAATGGGTTCGCGACAATAAACTATAAAACATGTCTATGTAGGTCATCGCCGAGAGTCGCGGGCGCGGGATAGTCGTTCACTGATCGTTAGCTGAGCACTATGCAAATCGGTAGGAACTTTCTTCCGCCGCGGTGACTGCCACGCGGTCGTTGTATCGATTTCACCGGCGCAAGAGATCATAATCGTCAACCCGAAACTTAAGTATAGATAAATGTATTTATATTGTACAATGAACTTTTTTATTACTATTATTTCATTATTAGGTTTTAAACATCTATTTATTATATTTATAAAATAAGTAGGTACATAAAGCTCACTGTTATTTAGGAGCAGTTTACGGTATTTATTCCTTAGCAACTGACCAAGCGAAATAAGGAAATCAATTTTGATATCGCTTAAAAGCTTTTAAGTGACAACTTCGATCGAATTACTCGACTTTTATCACGTGAGAACCGGTCCAATTGCAAAATATAATCGCTTTATGTTTTATGCAGTTAGGTTGAAGCGATATATATGTGGATGAGCAACTGGTTGTACGCCGCTGAGTTTCGGTGGTCGAACCACGACCCGCGCAATACGGCCGGCTCGGTGCGGGCGCACGCGGGCGCTGCTGTAACCTACTTGGCGTGCGTTGATCTCTTTGTTTGTAAACATGGCGTCGCCGTCGCCGCCGCCGTCCTCTACAACTTTAACCGCACCGAATTTCCATTTTAATTACATATATTCATATAGCGTAAAGCTATTTAGATCTAATAAAAAATCTTAAAATTAAATTTGTTTTATGCTTTCAATTTAAAATAACTTACTTTTAAATCTTTATAAAGAACTTATGGGCTTAAATGTTCCTCAAGATATTTCTTTGTTGGCTATTGATACTATTAAATGAAATCATGTACGGTTAGCCTACACTAAAAATATACCATGTTAAAGTAATTCAGCGCGAAAATTACGAGTAAAAGGCTGTAATTTAAGTAAACGAGTTGTGTTTAAAGGGACTAAATATAAATAATTCAAAACAAATGAATGGCTTTAAATTACAGTGTTTACACTTAAAGATCTTATTAATGGTTTCTTATCGCTGAATCTATGAAGTTAGAGGGAATTAATAAAATACTTGAATGTTTAAATGGAATAATACTCCTCGCCGATATTCTTGTTATTTGCTAAATAAAATAAAACAAAGTATACCGTTAACCTTGATATGTGACGAGGCTTGTCAGTGTTGAGTCCACAGTTAGTTTAGTTTTATAGACCACTTCGAAATGTCAGGACTGACACAACGGAATATATCCGTCTCTGACTTCTCTGAGTTATAAAACTTTGTTAACCATACTTTACATTTAGGCTTAACTTAAGCTTTACTCTTTAAAAAAATTGAAATTGGTAGTCGCTAGAAAAATTAATATGAGATAATGTTAACATTTCTACCAAGTTTTATAAGCTTCTTATCTGTGGTACTTGAGGTCTCACTGGCTAAATACTAAACTACATTGTTTTAACATCATAACACTTCGTGCGTATATAAGTCGTCCGCGAGATTTGACCTCAATACTTGACTATTTATGCTCACGACGAAGCTGATATAACTTGTTAGATATTCAATGAACACTTACAGGTAAATAATGTACTGTTTTGTTATAAATGGTTTTATGCTTTTCTTATATCGATTTATTCGCACTACAATAACAATCACTTCGTAATTGCATTTGTATATCCTATTTTCTTACGATACTTATGATATCGTCAAAGAAATTGCTTGATGCTATTAAAACCGACCACCATAGGAGTAGGCCTATTTATATGTAGTTCTTTGGGTATGTTTAAATAATTAGCTTTTTTTGTAAATTTTGTTGCGTCCTAAGTTCTTGACTAGTCAATATAATACTGTCATGCCGACACGCCGTGTGCAAATATTAGTTGCGTGATATTTGCCTCCCAAAACAAACATTGCGTTAGCTAGGTATAAACTTTTGGAATTTATTTAGGCATTTGTGCAAAACTAATAGGTGCTAAAATGTAATTTAATTCATTTTAGAGCATAGTAACAACTTAATCATTCGATAAAGCATTTTATTATTGTTTGATATTTTTATTTTGTTTTTATGTTCATATAACGACTGTTGCTAAGAGGAAAAAGTTTCATTTGCCTCTTATAGTTCGCCAAGGAACACAATAAGCGCAAGTAAACAGACCATACTGTATCGGTTTCTATAAATAGCATGAAGATCCACGCGCGCGTTAGGAATTCTAGGAATCTTTGCGAATATTGTGCAACACCTGCCCCGACACAAGGGTAAAAGCCTAGGATACATTGCCCTCATCTCTACGGCTATCTTTTTCAATGAAACAAAAACTAAAAGAGGAAAGATGTATGCACAGGATGCCAACATTCTAGACTGGAGAGGATAAAAGGAATAAAAGGATCCAGTCCGTTCAGTGGCCCCAGGTGAAGTAGACGACCCAAGTCGACGGCCACCGGCTTAGTCCAAGTTGACGTGCGGTCGAAAGTAAAAGAGGACAGAGACTAGCTTCGATTGTGATCGCTTCGTTGCGCCCATTGACAAGAGAGCTCATTAGATCCTATTGATACAGAGTTGCGACTGCGCCGCGCGCTTTAATCAAGCTACGCTTTTATTGAGGCAAGCCTTTGGCAGAAATAAATAAAGATCTGAATTGCATAATTTTCATATTAACAGATGAACGAGATGCCATTCTTTTGAAGGATCATTGGCCTTTTAATGATATTTTGGTTATATTCATTTATAAACAAATGGCGGGTATCAAACACGAGACGCAATACATATAAAAATATTTTCATGGAGTTTTTTTTATGAATGCAAAAGAATAAAATATTCTAAATAAATGAGAACTTTCAAGGATCACAACTCGCCTGTCACATTCCGTGCGTGGTCGAGGGAAAGATTAAAGGTATGAATATGAGGATAAACGGCGAATGTTCTCTTTAACCGCCACTAGGAAATAGTTAAAAGTTGAAAAAACCCATGTTTCCAGCATTGTAACTGGGAAACGAATTTTGTTCGTGGAATGTCCTGTTTGATCCGTTCGTGTCGATAATGCGTAAATGTCCTTTTAAGTGTTCGGAGGCGAGCTGTGCGGGCGTCTACCTCATGTTAACCTTGCATTGTGTCAGTAACACTGGTCGCTGGATAACTGTACGGTGGTTGAATGGAAATAGCAAATAGTAGGGCCTCATTGCTCCTGAACCGCCGGGAATGAGCGCGAGACGGCTCGTCAGCCGCTGTGGTAATAACATTTAAATAACTTATTTCTCTTTACTTATATTAGATTTTTTTCAATGTCTGTACTTGGAAACAGGTATGTCCGCTATTATGTATAAAAATAGAGCATTGATTATTATTTTTCCTTAACAAATTGCATACCTTGAATTTGCCAAGCGATATTCGAAAGATGTAGTCTTCAATTGACTTCAAAACGTTTCTCAATGTGATGTTTTTTTATAGTCTCACAATTTTCGTCTGTCTTTCCGCGGCTTTACCCCGAGAACAATAATACTAGAAAGCTGTAATTTGGCATGAGTGTACAAAAATGTTTTTTGGGGTATCTCCTCTATGTATTAAGTGAGGCCACATTTTTTTTCTCATTTATACTAGTGTGGGGTATCATTGGATAGGTTGTTTAAAAATATTTAAAAAAATTATTATTATGTGTGTGGGAAACCCATTTTGGAGGCCAGGAACCGTTTCCGAAATATTATGCTTTAAAGTGTTAATTTTTCTTAGAGTTTATTGTCCGTCCTCTTCTACCCACTAAAATGCTGCTTCTAAAAATTAAAAAAAAAAAACAATATTAGCGCATTTTATTATAATTAAAAACAAAATTATCACGTGTATGCGCGTGGCTAGTCTCGCATTTTTTTTGACGCAGAGTAAATCTTCATAGATACCCGACTCCTGGGGGGAATGTCGGATTATGTGAGATTGTACTCACTAAAACCCCCTGCGATGGCCGCCACGGCACGGAAAACGGAGAGGCTACGGGATCGCTTTCGCAGCACGTCC
>DVVJ01000148.1:0-19020 GCA_018234505.1 Junonia neildi neildi
TTTGGTCTCACTTTACATATAGGGGAGACACCCTAACAAAAATTATTTTTCAAGATTTTATTGTACGACTTTCTCAGCGTGATTTATATGTATACTCATGCCGAATTTCAGCTTTCTAGTGTTAAGGACTTCGGAGCAAAGCTGCGGAAAGACAGACAGACAGACGCACATGGCGAAACTATAAGGGTTCCGTTTTGACTACGGAACCCTAATTAACAAAAAATTAAAGTATATATATAAAATTATAGTCCCGCAACTTTCAAGAATCAAAAAATATAAAAGTGACAAAAAATTCTGTCCAGATTCATAAAAATCCGGCGCTCCCAAGGGCGATTCCACTAGCAACAATTAACCTAATAAAACGCGTTAAAAATATAAATTATTCACCTGTTCTCCGGTCGTTTCCCCATGCTGGTTATGGTGGCCTGTTCGTCAACCTCTTCGATGACCTCGTTGGCGATTTTCATACTTCCAGCCGCCGTGGCCGGCTTGCTCAGTGTAGGGTTACTGGCCGATATCATGAAACGGTTACCTGCAAATGTTTACAATTATTTGTATTTGTAAACAATATAGTAACAGTTGAACGAACTAACGATAGCGATCTTAGTCAACTGTTTCAAAAATTTTGTAGCAATTTTTTTTTTCGTCCTTTATTTAATTATTTCATGTCATAATAATACAAATGAATGGTTATTAAATTGTTTCACACAGTAATCAGCGAGTTCATGAACTGAGTCTACAAAATTTTACAGGACGTGCTTTGAAATATAATCCAATATAAATCATTGTTATGGCATACTCGCAAGAGGGAATTTTTTTCTAAGACTTTTTCAATCAAAATACATCATATTGAACGGTGACTTTTATGCGTGAAAAAAACCTATTTTTTTCAAAAAGACTACTATTTTAACTACTATTTTATATGACGCCCTCAGATTTTTGCGAGACTTGTCTGTGCGTAAAAACGGCTTTATTTGGTTACGCACAAAACTCACAGATCTAATTCTCAGGAACAAAAGTCCGTCGCATGAACAGGTCATTGTTAGACGATAAAAAGTTGATTCAAGTATCAAGATATTGCTCGTAGATATGACTAGTAGGTAGTCTGGCCAGCTATAATGTATTACGAAATACATCCTAATTTTCCCTATTAAGTGTTACTTGAAGTGATCCAATAAACGGAACCCAGCACAATGTCAGAGTGACATCATGGACTAACGTCATATTGTATAGATGTGTCACTATTTGGCGTTATTGGCGCTGACCAGAAAACATATTTCAATAAACATTTTATATACATTATCTCTTCTAATGCTGTAATATGTATGCTAATAATACTTTAAGACTAATCAATTGCTTCGCCATTTGCCATTCCAATACTTTTAACACAAAACAATGTCCATTACTTCTAAGAAATTTAAAGTGTTTATCAGCGAGCGCACATTAGTCTGTTACAGAAGTTACACTTGACCGCATTCGATAATTTTCCTCTCCTACTTACCTACATTAAAACACGCTACCTTTTCTGGTTCTTTTTGTTATTGAAAGATACTAACAGTAACCTTAACCTAATTAAAACATGTGTTACTTTTAAACTTTAATTTTGTCCCTTTTAACTAATTGTTTACGAATTTTAAATGTGTTTATAAAATATGCTTAACTTCCTTTATTGGAAGTCGTTAGACTAACTGGTCAGACAACATAGTTTGATGTATTATGTAAACCGCAAAATCATGCCATAACAATTATCATATTATTTCCTTATTATAATTAATATAAGCCTATTTCTATTTCGACGTACCACGTGTTAGACTTAATCAATCTCCGATTATTTAGTTGACTCAACCGTTATGTACATACTCGTAAACGTTAGAATAAACCTACCGCTGTCTGTCTGTGTAGCAGGAGTGGCCGATTGTTGCCTCTGATCGTCCTTCGAGAACAATCGCTTCAACATGGAAGTGACAGAGTTAGTCCTCGTCATGGGCGTCTGTTGCAACGACGCCATGGAATTACTCGATCCCATAGAGTTTCTATCGTCCTTCTTCCCGCGCTTGCTCCCCCTAGATACTATGAAATGTATGCCGGACTGCGCGTCATCGTTCATTTGCAATTGCTGTGCGGAGAACAATTAATACGCATTAATTACACTAACAGATGAATCCACTCCGAGGCGATGATGCTGAATTAATATAATTTATGACTCATTAGTCCATGAACAAGATTCGGTTAAGAAATTTGTAAAACAGGAAAATGAAAATCACAAAATAAGTTATTAATAAGAACAGGATGGTGACAGAAATTTAAATTTAAATTTCAAATGAATTACTCGTAAATAAATAGACTTTACAAATAAAGAATAAACATTACGTATTTACAGAACACTTATTAGAATTAACATCTTACTCAAAACACACAAAACGAAAAACAATTAGTAAGTTAGAATGTTACACAATAAAATTAATGCATTTATTATGTACTATACTACAGAAGTTTTGTTAAAACAAAAAAGCAAAAGAATTAAAATTATAAGGGATGAATAAAGTATGGACGTCACATTCAGATTGGAAAAAAAAAAACAAAATGAACAAAAAAAACAAATAAATGACGTAACAAGTAAATATAGAGCCTATAATCATTATTGTCATTTGTATAAAACTAGTTTGAGCAGTTAAACTTGTTTGAGTGAATTATAAATTTTTGGTCACACAACCTACAAGTTTTTTTTTTTGTTTCTTCATTGCATTATTAATACTGTTAATATTTTATTTAACTTTAATTGTTTATTACATTGATTGTGACATTAAAATACTCAAGCGCTGATTCGTTTTCAACCCTCAACTGCACAAACTGAGCAGGAAATTATATTATCACGTGTTGTCATTTTTAATTCTGTGCTTTTTTTCTATATCGTTTTCGATTAATGCATGCTTTATATATTACATATACTTTATATATTTTAAATCATTAGTTTTTGTTTAGGTAGGGTATTTTTAGTTTATTATTATTCACGTTAAAAGGGCTGCCAAGTTGAAGTTAGTTCTTAATATTCCGTTATACGGTCCCCAGGCCTGATTATTTCGCAATATTTTTAACACCGTATTGTATTTGTTATCATATCGCTATTATTTTTGATGATACCAATCAACAATAGATATAGCGATTAGTCATGATTCGTAGAACTACATATCGCCGAAGGTCAATTCCGAGAAGGAAGTATTCAAACGTAATTCAATATTCTAATACAATCATAACATTATTTACCTCGAAACCATGAAAAACATAATCCGCAACCGCAGAATACCCATTCACCTTGTAACTGAAATTTAAGCTTCAAGGGAAAAACATATTATATTGGCAACCCTTAACACCGACACACTGCAAAGCTCCATACAATGCCAAGTATAAGGAATTCGAACGATAAAAAGAAAACAAATTGAAATAAATACAATCTTCTCAACTCATTATATATAAAAAAAAACCAATTGAATAAATATAATTACCTAATCAATAAAAATAAGGTTTACATATTTCCCATAAATCTAAACTATAACAATTCATAGTGTTCGCGTCATATTAGTCATCAAAAACGGCCACCTATAAAGCTAGCCAAGTCAAGAAACGAAATCGTTCGAACTCCCTATCCGGCTTAGGATCCGAGCGTGCAGCATGCTTATAAATGGGGGGTATCTAACCTCGGGCGGGGCGAACTTGTAACTCACGGTGTTGGAGGGCACCATCTCGTCGATCTTGACGCTGGAGGGCGCGACGGTGACCATGCTGCGCTGGCGCGGCGGGACGGCCACTCGAGCGGTGGAAGGTTCTGGATGCTCCTCCCGTTGGTTCTCTGTAGCTATCGTGTACGGCAACTCCGACGGGAACACCTCGTCCCAGTACTGATCCTTGATCAGCTCGGGATGCTCGTGATGCATTTCGTCGACAATCATGTACGATACCTGAATTTTTTTGTAATATTAAAATTCTAATAGGTCGATTGGTATGCCTTGATGATTAGGTTACTAACTCTGAATTCACTCACCTGTAAATCTCTATCTATTATCCAATTAACTTCGAAATCGTCGTCGTCTTCACCGAACGGATTTATAAGAGACTCCGCCACTTTCAGCCAGCCCATGTAGAAGAAAAATTCTAGTGTTGTGAATATAGGAAAATAAAGGTCTATATTGCTTATATAGACTGACGAGCTGTGCTTTTGCAATTTATTGTCAACCCACTGGCTACCCAACGCAGAGGTAATGAAATATGAATATACAGCGATGGTAACTACCTGAAAAAGATCACGCTATACGTTGTACATTTCAATTAAAAAGCTATGCCACTCGCAATGTTAATGGTCGATTTTCGACGAAGAACACATTAAAAAGTTTTATTACCCCGGAACATGCATAGGTGTGGTTACATTGATATACGAAGCTATAAATTACATCATTCCTTTGTATTTCTAACGACAATTTTTCATGAGGTTCAACCCAAAATAACTTTACAAATAATATAGAATTAGAGCTCACCTGCGTGTAGACCAAAGGAACACTAATGGTGTCGTAGCTAAGCAAGAGTCCTGCTTGCCCTCTGAATTTATTTAATTCGTCAATTATAGTTTTAACAGCAAAATCGTCTCTTATTCGGCCCTCCTTGCGGGCTCTCGTCACTATGCTTGTAGCCCATACGATAGGTAACCTAAAAATGTACAATGCATTAAAAAATATTTTTTAATTACAATAAGTATTTTATCACATACTTAGTGTTGTCCATACCAATGTTTAGATGGTTTTGGGAACTTGTCATTTAGATTATCTAAAATCGCCTTTTCATTTTCAAGTAGAAGACCGGCTTCCACTAGATTGTTAAGAGTCGGGAATCGCTTTTTCACTCGAGGAGAGATCATAGTTAGCACCATTGTGAGACAGACACACACATATCGAACGATCGTTCTACGCATCAGCCGGCCTCGTTCATCCTGTAATAATACTCTAACTTATTTAACTGCTTTGTAATTAATAACTAATTTAGTTTATAATTGGATTCCTTAATTTTTCATATACTACCACTACACTTAATTACTATTTAATTTCTAAACATAAGTTTATAACGAATAACGTACTTATTTATATTTATTATATCTTTGAAAATAAACATTCATACTCGTTTTCTTGAAAGTATATCACGTTTTACTCTTAGTCTATACAGATGTGTTAACAAGGATATGGTAAGTTTTCAGTTAATACAATGCCTCCTACACAAGTTAACGTTTTCGCTCATTGTTAAAAATAGCTCATACAGAGTAACTTCACCTGAATATTTTAAGATTATTCCTAATCGTTTAATTTAGTTAAGATATTTTTCATTTATTAACTTTTCGATTAAGAAAACGTGCTTAACAATCGCATCTGAAGACGGAAGTAAATTATATCGAAATATTGATAAAAGACAATCGTATATCATATCAAATGTATTTAATTAATTTCACTCTTTTAAAATTAAACACGTGTTGGTACCTATATTGTTAATAGTTTTTGTTTACACTTAAAAGAACATAAATCTAAAATACAATTTATATTTATGTCATATACATAAATATCAATTAGTTTTATGTACTTATTTAAGTATCCACATAGCTTTACATAATTAAAATGGCTGCTTCGGTGAAAATACGACCATGTTCATTTGAAAAGTATTTAAATTAATTTTATGTCAACGCAGCGTGTAATTATTGTACTAGTACTATTGTATGAAGTTCCGCAATCTAGGAAATATCGTAAATTTGTTTTATACATTAGTTTATTATTATTATGTCCATAGTCGCATGGTTCCCTACGTATTTTTTCGTTATAAATTTCTTATTGGGCAATTGGTCGATAATATGTAGATATTTAACATGAACTAAAAAGTATCTATCTGTTAGTAACTGAAAACTGATTGAATACGGACGGTTAGTGTAAATTATCTTCTGCGTTATATCAATTTAGGAAGGTATAATAGTTCAATTTAAACCTACTTTTACATAGGCTATACCTTTGTTTAAGTCATGCAGAGCCGAAGCAGGCAAGCTAATGTATGTATGTAAAGAGTGATTCACGTCCTTACACTTCTACTCTACTCTTTTTTAATTTTAATTCACTTTCATTGCCAATTGGACAACGAAGACATTTTACGATATTCCTAGAATGAGGAGCAAGCCAATTGTCCAACATGTTTTTATAAACCGTTTATAAATAAATGTTACGTTTACAATAAACGTAATGTTTATTTTTAAATGCAAGACAAAGTAGATAATGGATCTTTTAAAAATAATGTTGACCATCCTTTTTTCCGAGACTAATATTTAGAAAAAAGAAAAAATATTCTAGTTTACACCATTACACGATAGAAAGTTGGGTCATTTTAGGACGCTTATATCTAAATTTCGATCTAAACTGTTTGAGTCCTGTTTATGAAATTTAGAGCACATAATAGGTACCACTATTCAAAATCTCAATGTATGAGTTAAAGTTCTGTTAGCTGGAACTTGGCTTAACACGCCACCGTGTGACTAGATTGTTTTATTTTTGTGTATTTTTTTTAATTTATTTCATTAATTTTATCACAATGAATTATTTTAGTTAAAGATCGGTTAAAGATTCGTTTTCAAGATAGAAAATGAAACCCCGCAGCGGATACGGCAAACCGTTTGCAATTAATAAAACCATTAACAACCGTCATACTCATACCGTCAAACCGACAAACAAGCTAGCCGACAAATACCTAGCTTGTATTAGATAGAAATCCGTTAAAATTATGTTTCTATGAATACATAATTATAATGTCATTATTTCCAAGTGACTCCTCATGTATGTGTAGGTATAATATGACGACTCGTCATTGACGAGTTACATGGAATAACAGCAACATTATAAGAGAAAATCGTAGGAAAGCTGAGTCGTTGTGCGGTTTTATCTCAACGTCATCAGCGATTCGTCGTAAACAGTTACCACACGTCTAGGTGTGAATTTATGTCAATCTGATATCTTAACAAGGTGAAGTAGGTAACCTTGCCGCTATTTAAGATAGGCAAACTACAAGAACTAGTTCAAACTTTTCAAAAACATAAACATTTTCTTATATTATCTACAAATAGACAAGTACGTTATGAAGTAATAAATTCATAATTGTTTTACATAATAGTCCTGCGATGTAAAATTATTATCATTTTCCTCTCGAACATTAGCTTTAAAATAGGTATATATACGTATAAATACCTACAAAATATCAAAACAAGCCAATTCATGATTAACAAGAAATCTATAAAAAGTAAAAACTTGAAAATATGATTTCTATCCAAATTCTGTATACCTACAATAATTTTACAAAGTAGACACGCATTACCTCATATCTACGTACCTATCACTTTAATTGCAATCTTAATGGCCGCCGCAAATAAGATATAAATTAGGGTAAACAAAACACATTTGTGACGAGCTAATATTTGCTAATATTTAGCCAGTGACAAAAGTATTCTTGTCTAAGTAAACCACGTCATTTTCATGTCCGGCCGCTAATACTAGGACAATTATTATTATTCACAGACCTCGCTCAATGTTACTCCGACATGTAAGCAATATAAATTTATTGTTATCCTACTTCATATTAATTTTAAATAGGGGTAAGTGTTGTTTGTTTGTTTTGTAGATTCGCGCAAAAACATTATCATTTAAAAATTCAATATATCGCAAGCAGTAAACTTCATAAATAATTTATACTAGAAATGTTTTTTAGTGAAACTGGTGAAAATCTGGATTAAAACGGAAAATTTCTTTAACATATAACTACTATTAATACTATCAACATTTAACCGTTTTGAATTTGTAATTTGCAGTAACTAAGAGTAAGAGTAATTTAAAACTACGTTTAAAATCCCTCTATATGAATACAAAAACACAATACCCAGGACATCCGAACTGCATGTAAGAGATGTAACTACTGGAACTAACTACTTTCTAGCTAAAAGATTTCTTTAAATGATACATATTTTTTATTTCAACCTAGCGAAGTTGGTATGCGAAGCTGTTCTGCATTATAATGCACTATAAAAATATCGGATTATGATAAATGTATTAGTTATCACCTGAGTCGATTGAAGCGATAAACGTTTTCAGTTTCATGCAAAAAACTTTACTTTTAGATAACTTTTCATTTGTGTCTTATATCTTATCGCACAAAACAATAAATGACGCTATGATATCATCTGGAAAATAAAAATACTTCGTGTTTTAAAATAAATATGATATCTAGGTATTATATAAATGAACATACAATATTGTTGAAAATAAATGGGCAAAATTTTGCTGAAACTTTTAGCAAAAAAATAATATTTTTGAACTATTCTAAAACATTGTTTAGAGTGGAAATATGGGCATTATGATTATTCATTAAGTTATGTATGCATCAAATATATTATTGGAAAATATAGCTTAGCAGGAAATAAAACAGAAAAAAAATCTACTACAATTCGTAAACTCGTATTGCGATACTTATTCACGAATTAACTGTCGCATTACCAATATTCGGCGGAGTGTAAAGGAAACTTGGCATTGTATTAAAATCTGACACACTACTGCGAACGTAAACTAGTATTTGTCATCCATACTGTACATTATATAATATGCTTTTTTTTACCTGCCCATGTATGGTTGCAGAAACGAACACAGCAATCGAATCTGGCCAGGGTATGGTTGTATATTGGTTCCACCATCGATTCATGACGACTGTGACATAGAAACCAAGCACGAAAGACAATGGGATGACATTGCCATGAAAACTGCAATAATTTACCACGCCCTCAAAAGCCCTGCAAAGATGTTTAATTAATTTTGTATGTCATTTCATTACAGTATTATTATTAAGAATTGAAAAAATACTATACCTTTTAGAGTCTTCATCCAAAAGCAACCGGTAAACTAAATTTAGTATATAATACGCTAGTAAAAATACTAATAAATCCAGCCATACTAATTTGTATATACTCCCTCGCCATCTGAAAACAATAAAAAAGATATTGAAATTTAATTTCCAATGTTTTTTGTGATATATCTATGAGAAATACACACTACTTTTACTTTTACGTTCCTTATTATATTTTGGTAGAGTCTACCTACTAGCAGTGCCGGCGTTAGGGAGAGGACGAGTTGGGGCGACTGCCAAGGCGCCAAGTTTACGGGGCCGCCGAGGTCTGGGTCAGCAAAAACTTAACACTCGATTATGACTTCCTTGAGGGGGATCCACAGAATTTTTGCCTAGAGTATCCAGACGGTCAGTGGCCCTTACGCCGGCACTTTTTTATTTTACTACTATTACATTTCTATCGTATCTAATGTGTTATAGTATTATAATTTATTTCTCCAATAAATAATCGAGCTATCCAATGCAAAAAGACCTTACTACATCGGAAAGGTAGTCGCTGAAAATAGCGCATTCGAATTTATTCACAAAATTAGGACCGATAAAAGTTTAATTTTCATTTAAATATTTATATAGGAATTCTAATTATTGTGAGTTCAGACTTCAGAGCTCATTACACAACCTATTTTACATCATCTGTGAACTAGGATGACGTCACTGTACGAAACCCACGCTGAATCATACATATACATATGACCACGTATATGACATATTATTTACTTTATGTCAATTTAACATTTTTAACACATCAACTGATTTCTTTTTAAATCTCCGTTATGTTTTACATTTTACACAATATTTATTTTTTCTAGATAAAATATGTTATTATCGTGTTTAAATAGTGAAAACATTTTCATAACAACAGATGCGATTAGTCAGTATTGTATATTATTAGATGTCTTTGTGGGAACATAATTCTTTAGCAAAGTTTAAAGCCTCGGCTCTTCCCGGCAATCTTCTCTGAATTTATTGCAACAGTTGTTCCTATTCACAAAGACACAACATTTTCATAATGATTTTTGCGTACATTATTGCAAAAAGTGTCAAGCATTAATTAGTTTGTTACTAGAATAAACAAACAAAAATCTTTGTTAATTTACATTTTTAAAGAACTCGATAAAATGTGCAAGATTATTTTTAAATAAAAGAGATTCTCAATTAAATTCGTATGTACTACTGCTCATAAATTTGTCATTTATTGGCCGATTTTGAAATTTATTTTTATTAGAACTTTGAGATGAATCTAAAAGTTTTGATAAGAAACAAGCTGAAAAAAGTGCACTATTGAAGAAAATAGAATTGCGTTCTTGCGTTTTGATGATTTGAAATCAAAAATTATTATTAGACATTAATTAAATATAAGTTAGCTGTCAAAAGAATGGATATTAACTAAAATTTTATAGAAGTGTGATAAGCCCAAGATACCGTGTATTTCCTGCTTTATTTTACCTTTATTTGACAGCTTAATAGTTATTCCAAGAATTTGTCTTTATTGCTTTGATGATTAATGACTGGACTTAAAATCTGTACTATTTTAGTGTAGTTTCAACGAAAAATAGGTACATAGTAGTCCATAATGATATTTAATACTTCATAGTGTCATCGTCGTAAGCGTTAATGTAGCTTCACAATAATAATATTAATGGTCTTGCTACTATAAGAGAACCAGAAAAATGCTTTGTTTCTGGTGATTGACGCAAAAATTATGATTAGTCCCATTGATATAAAACTATTCTTACATTATCATTTGCTAAAAAATGTTATTCGTTTTGTTCAAACATAAACCATAAAACGAAAACTGATAAAATCATTGCGTTTAGTTTTCAAATAGGTAATAGGAAATACATAAAATATGATATAGGTAATAATATTTTTATCAAACTTCATCGTAAGGGATTAGGTCACTGGTCTAATACAACCTGACCACATAACCGGGAAAACAGGGGTTTGTCTATTCTTTAACTCGTGTTCTATGCCCTCTTATAATTTAAGTTCAAGTTAAGTAATAAATGCTATCATTGTGGAGTAGACAAACCTTTAAGCAAGGCGTTAACATAGGAATCACGATAGGATATTACGTCACCGCGCTCTGTTACAATCGGTGACTGCGGCGAGGAATGTTTTAATGATTTTTCTATACCTATATAGGTATACAACTAACTATACATACTTATTCGCTTTATCGATTTAAAAGGTAAAAAAATCTCTACATAGACATTTTTTGTTAATACATATTTTATAGGTATGTACAGAACTACGGACATACAAAAGAGTATACCACGGAAATATGTAAGTTAAAGAAACATTTGGGAAAAAGCAAACTATTTTAACGATACAAAAAAGAAACCAAAGATGATGCTAATATACTAGAAAGTCCTACATACAAAAATTACGCAGAAAGTAGATTATTTTGGATCGGAGTGTAAACAAAATGGTAATAGGAACTCTGTTACCATCTGGTACTATGAAAGTTATAGTATACTATAGGTAGGTGTTATTAACTATCGATCCCGTCAACGACTCTAATTTGCCTCGATGTCGCCAAGTTTCTGTTTATTTTCAACGAACGGCGCCAACCCGCCAAGAGTACTTTGCAGACGGGTCGCGAACTTTATAAGATACTATGATATTACCCCTCGCAATTCTATGCTATTCATTTCAACCATTAAGGTTATTTCCATATATATCTTTTTACTGGATGAGTACTTTACGTGTTTCTTAATATTTAAAAAGGTGATAAGATAGTAAGTAAAATCTTTCAGAGCATATCTTGACGGATGTTCTTTGTCATCAGTAAAAATCTCTAAAATAAATAAATCTTTTGATTATAACAAGAACTGAGAAGTTAACTGAAGCATGAGAATGTGTTCCGTTGCGTGACTCATTTAATTGAGCTCAAATTAAATAGCGTACAAAAACTGCATGTACAATCATTGAGATAGAGCAGTAAGAATAGAAATTTTATATTTAATGCCGAAATCCTACTACATTTATTTATATATAAATAAAGCTCTTTATGATATTTATAAAATAAGGCTCTTTTTAAGGTCTATGAAATAATAAAGTGCACAACCAACAAACCTAAATGCAAAGTTCAAAAATCTTACTTTAATTCAGAACCATGAATAGGTAGGTAGTACTTTATATTTTTTTTTTATCTCGTATAAGAGTAATTAATTACTATAAGGAATATGTATGTATACTAGCTGTCATATGTTAGTTTAGCCAAAATGTAACCAAAACCAAAATTCGTCGAAATTGGTACGGCATTTTGGTGTGAAAATGAACCAAGCAAACACGTGACGCTACTTTCGCTCTTATAATATGAATACAGACGTAAGTACAGGATTAACATATTTCTAAGGAAATATGACGTCATATTATATAGATATAAACAATGAAACGCCGAATGGGAATCTCCCCTTACTCACATTAACTTTATTTCGACGCGAATATCGATCTTCAGTCTCGACTCCGGCCCGGCTACCAGTCGGTTTACTTTAAGTACAGTTTTATTGTCTAGACAGAAAGCAATTGAATTGCAAATAAATCCAAACTTAATAAAATAATACACTCAGAATCGAAAAATACGTACATACTCAAAACTTTTTTTTTTTAAATTTTATAATTTATCATCTTTGCTCATAATATTTATAATAGAAATCTATGAATACGACGTTTAATCCAGCTAATGCTATAAAAAGTTACGGTACAACCTTGAACTCGTTTTAATTGGTGTACTTTTAAGAGAAGCTCTTAATAGAGCTGGTGTTAGTTACGTAATACAGATCTTAGAAAATAAAATTATAGAACTAGCAACTAGGTATTTTGAGAATACGCAGTTCCTTGTAATCATTATTCTACACAGCATGTATTGGACAATACAATTTATACTGATGAGGTAAACGGTTACTTGGACGATGTAATTGTAACATATTATTAGATACTTGATATAGGCTTCTTAACATGAGCATAATCCCTTTTAAACATTTTTTTTAATCTTAGCCTTTATTTAAGGTTAGGTAGGTTTTGAAAATACATGCCAAAAATACTAATTAAAAAGTTTTACAAAGTTTTTTGTTAAATAATATAATATAATAAAAATATAATCATTAGTTTTATCGGCTGCAAAAAATGTCAATTGAAATTGTGAGCTTAATGAAATCGTAAATTTACTGGGTTTTGCTGAAACACCAATTGCATGAAAGTAACGCAAAATTATGGGTTGTGGGTAAATTTATAATATACCTAATCAAATGTGATAATCTGGCTGTTATAAATGACTACATCTCCTGAGGATGCTCCTCCTTTTGGGATAAAAAGTACTTATTACTGTGTCTTTGTATGTGTCCATCTGTGTGTCAAGATATCAGACAGATTTATATCGGTTTCACGGATTATATCAAACTAATTTTATGATTATATATGATGGAATTTCTCAAAGTAACGTGTAATTCAATTTAATGCATTAAATAAGTAAAATTCTTAATTGACTGATAAAGTAAACTTGTATACGGACAATTCATGTATCGCGACCGTGTATGGCATGGCAATGATTTAATTTTAGAGTATTTTGGTGTGAATTGAGATAAATTTACTCTACAAAGTGCTTACTTTCGAGATTTAAAATTCTGTTGCAGTTACGTTTCTACCAGTTATGTTGACTATTTAGTCACACTAAACTTATTCAGAAAGAATTTTAATTCGGCGAAAGGAATCGCGGTAGTTATTACACTATCGCCGCATTAAACATTTTTTTTCTATAACTACAAATTCAGAGAAATAAAAAGCATAGCTATTGAACACATATATATAAGTGCAATGAACTCGTATCATGTAGTAGTTTTACGGCAATTGAAGGTGCATTGAATAATTAATATCCCTTGCCTGGCAACCACCAAGGAAAACATTTCTTGCGATAGAGACACGTCAAAAACTTACGACGATCGCAGGTAAACTACACTTTACGTTTATTGTACTATACCTAAATGAAATAGTTAGCAGTATTAATCAAACTGATCGATCATGATATATCTATTACTTATAATTCGTTTTTACCTGCAATTATTTTTGGTTGTTATTTATAACATTATAAAATTTTCACACCTTATTATTAGATATTTTTTAAACGACATGGGGTATTTTTATAACAATGTTGTATCATACATACAATTTTCCCGCCTGCTGGCCCAATTCCGTTAGCAGTTAAGTACAATAACTTGAACAATGTAAATAAATAACTTGTGGTAGAGAATTATTTCAGTTAGGTACCTACCTAACGTTTACAAAATTTTTAAATTTATCTCAGAAGGTCGTATATTAAAGGCTGTACAGAATACAGCTTTTAATATAGGTTAACTAAAAAGGTTTCATGGGCGATTCTATCGACCACAGAGAGGCCTCTAGTAGTAATAAAGGCTTGTATAAATGGACCGTTTTACAATTTTAATTTTTGTTATGCTTTCACCACACCCACTCAAATGCCCATTTCGTCTAAAACAACAAAAACATTTTGAAATTTCGCACACAAGTTAACAAGATTACAAAACCAGTGATTTATTTAAAGTTTAAAATTTTAAAATTGTTATTTTACACTTTTAAGTTACTATCAACCACTGTTGATGCAAATTTTCATTAATACAAATTAATAAATCCAAAACCCAAGGTAACTGGAGTAAATAGTCGAAGAGTTGCCACGATTGCTATTCGGCTCCATCATCAGATCTACTCCGGAGTCTCCGGATCTTTATAATATTCTAGTGCTTTAGAATAGTTGATAAAGAAATAAACAAACGCAAGAGTTGTTCTATGACTTTTTAAGAGAACCTCCACAACTTCTATGTAATGCCATCATTAGATCCAGGTCTCTTTATCATGTGACCACCCTTGGAATTTCTTCTTCCCCACACAAACTAATCGTCAAAATAGGCTTGTTGTTAAATCTGATAAAATCTGACGATTTTCTTCGTTTCGTTTCCTTTTCGATATCTACGTCGTGTGGTAAAGTGTTATATCGAACATCATAAAGTTGAAGAATTTGTTTGTTTGAACGTTTTAATCTCAGTAACTACTGATTGAAATTAAAAATTATTTTAGTTTTGACATTTTTGTATTCTCGAGCATTTACCGAGGTAGAATTATACCCTGGTATACAGTGGCGGATTTAACACAAGTGGCGCACTAGGACCTGATTCATATGGCGCCCTTAGCTTAGCCATCCTCTATGTGACATATAGGTACAATGAGGTAAAAAAGAAAGGTCGTCCGCCTTATTTCCAATTTTTGGCGCTCAAGACCCTGATTCATACGGCGCCCCTACCTTAGCCATCCGCTATGTGACATGTATACAAATTTACCTATCAAAAAGTCAACACCTTCCGTTCCCTACCTTAAATATACTATTTTCGCTAAACAAAATAAAGGTCGTTCGCCTCATTTGCAACATTGCCGCCCCAGAAAAGCTAATTTTAGCGCCTCTAAAAATCTGCCGCCCTAGACCCTAGGGAGACCAGAGACCACCAGCCAACCAAGAGGAGCTGAGTATCCATGTTGTAAAACGAAAGAACATTATTCTTTATGTTACTTTTTCCACTGCGTACGCTGCGTACCTAAAGGGTTAAAGTTATAAGGGAAAAAATGGACGACGGACTTTTTAGTTTACTCGAGTTTTAAAAAAGTTCGCGACAGCCTATCAGTACCTGAAGTGTCAGTAATTATAATAATCCTTACGAAAATTAATATGACATTATTTTTTTCATTGATAAAAAAGTTTAGGTACCTATACTTTGAAAGTTTGTAATTTGTAACAGTAGTTTCGGAGAGATGAAGGTGTAAGATTTAAAAGGACGCGTAAATAGGTATTAACAGCTAGTTGATAGTGGCCAGGTAAACTAAATAAGGTACTCGTAAAAGATGCTACACTGACATTATATATATAATCAAAGGCTACACTATTATTTTTTGTTTAAAAAGTTTTTAATAATCGTTTTATAAAACGTACTGTTTATAACTTTTATAAGACATTACTCTAGTTTGGTAAACAATTTTACTTATTTTTTTAAGTAAGAATCACTAGTTTCGTTGATTTTTTTGTATTTTTCATTCATTCGCGTGTACCTATCATACGTATATTTTTGTATATTTTATTTTATACTTATAAATAAATAAGATTTTTATTATTAATACTTAAAAACATCAAAGATAGCAGATGAAGAAAATATAAGGACCAAGAAATAAAATCCGATTTAGTAATTTTTTGAGAATCAAAAAGTTTGTTAATCAGCTTACCTATAAACATCACTTAAATATTGAGTATAATTTTATTTTAGTATACACATGGCATTCGATATTTCTCGATATTGCGACCGTTGAAAATAACAACAATTAATCAGTCCAAACATTCTCATGTGATGGAATTACTTTACAATCAATATCTAACGAAAGACTTACCGTCCAACAGTTTTATCAAGATTTCATTAACGCGAGTAAACTATTTAAATTCGTTATCTCTTTTTGTTTCATTCAAGTTGTTACATATTAATGAATGATTCTAATGAATTAAAGACATAACAACTTGTTATGTTACGCATGTTTGCTTTTGTGTTAATAGCGCGTCGAAAGATTTAATTTTTGATATTTGCCTTTGTTGACTAAAAAAAAAACTTTTTTTTTAATTTTAATTTATATCTTTTTTATTTTTAAATAATTATAATCCGTCTAGCACTAGACCGCTAAGTGACTATTTTATAAATTGATAGATAAATAAGAAGGTAAATTATTTCAAAGACTCACCTGTACAAAACTTTTAAAAAGGTGCCAAATCCACGACAAGTTGCAACTTCGCCGGTATAAGTTACAGTCATGTTTATGGTTTTTCGTTACGTGAAATTAATATCACAAAGATTAACTTCATATATTCATATCACAGACATGGGTTGATAAGTTTGTATTATTTTAATATTATTAACATAATATTTACTAATACCACTTATTTTTATATCTTTTTTTATGAAATACAGTACACTTCGTTTTCACAACACTGTTTAATCGCTGGAATTATGAATCTACAGACCTTTTTTTATTTGTCTTTATTTAAAAAAAAACACAGCCTCTTAATTCTACACATTGAACTTTTCAAAACAAAGCCGCATTGCAGTCTCACAACATTACACAAAATACTACTTTGCACTAACGACTCATCATGTAGTCTGTGGTCCCAAACATTTGACCATTGCGAGCGTCGTATTTGCAACCGCGCCCGCACCCCTGCCCTGCCGCCTCTATAATATGAATGAAGATTAAAGCATAGAGTAGAGAGCAGGTTTATAACTTAGTTTATCTAAGTGCTTAGATAGATATCTACATTTTTAATTTTTTATATTAAATATATTTTACATTTTTATATTAGACATTTTTTTGATATTTTAAACACAAATAAAGAAACAAGACATAAATTAAAAACAAAGCTATATCTATAGTATATTGTATATGTCCTGGCGTAGCCAGGAGGGGTTTTTGGGGTTCAAAATCCCCCCCGAAATACGACTATGAATCCGGTTATGTCGGCATAAAGTGCCGACTAATCGAATTCATACTTTGTATTTTTTTCTTAATAATATGTATTTAAAAATATTGTTACATCATTTTCAATAACATCATTATAAAAAAATATTTTCATATTTATTTTTTTACTATAATTTTGCACTCTTCACAAGAAATTTTCAAAATTTATTGATTTTTAAAGAATTGTGCGGCATGTTTTCATTCAAGGGGTGAGTTAAATTAAAGTTGTTTCTTTATTATTTCGTGTTTTTCCACGCACAATTTTTAATTGGATGTTAAAGTTTAATAAATTAAAATTAGTCATGTTTAAATTCTTTAAAGTGTATGGTTTGTAAAAGTTTCGGAAGTGATAAATAGGAGCAAGATGCTTTGCACATCATAGCCGCTATAGAGTCTCTACTTTATGGCCCTTTATGGAATTTGAGAATTCAATAGAAAAAATCAATAAAAAAACAAAATTTCAGTTTTATCTTTACACAACTTTAAACAGGGTTTTTTCAAAACTTCAAAAATCTTGATGAAATTTTCCACAATTTACTACAATTTGAACGAAAGTTTTTTTTTTTTTATGTAATAAATATTAAGTATTTAAGTATTTAAAAAATAAGTTTTACCGTACCTAATGTGCACATGTGCACCAAAAATCCAATTTCATTTTTTTAATTTTTTTTTTTTCATCTAGCTTATGATCTATGAATTAAATCAGAAAATAGTGCTTTGAATCATCACATGAGCGTTACGGCACGACCGCGTCGCGGCAAAAGAGAGAACATTAGATACATAAAGTATTTTTTACATCATATAATCTTATTTTAAAAATCTCAAAAAATTGTGGTCGCTCCTGGATACTTGAAAGAATAAATCCATGAAGTATAATATCTCGATTATTCAAAAAATATGCTATTGTAAAGTAACAACTATATTTCGAATCTCCTTTTTTATGAAATATCGGATAAAAATTTAAATTCTTGACTTAAATTTTTGGCGGCTTCCTTTACGAAAAAAAAGGCTTTAGTCTTTGTCAGATATCTACATAATACATGAGGAGATCACGTGAGTAAATTTGAAAAAAATAATGTTTTGTTTATGAGAAGTTAAAAAAAAAAAAAATTAAGAATATATTTAAATAATGTTGTAATTTTTTACTAATTTTTTTATACCACTACGGTGGCAAACAAGCATACGGCCCGCTTGATGGTAGGTGGGTACCGTTCCCTATAGACGCCTGCAACACCAGAGGTATCGCTTGCGCGTTGCCGACCCTGCAAAAACCTCTTTGCGCCCTTCTTGAAGAACTCCATGTTGTAGTTCGTGGGAAAATCTCGGCCGGGAGTTCATCCCACACCTTTAATGTACGAGTACGCGATAGAAAGTTTCTTTCGAGACGTTTGGTGTGCGAACATTCGCGTTCTAAGGTTCCTTTACGAAAAAAAGGCTTTAGTCTTTGTCAGATATCTACATAATACATGAGGAGATCACGTGAGTAAATTTGAAAAAAATAAT
>DVVJ01000149.1:0-18987 GCA_018234505.1 Junonia neildi neildi
AAATATGTGCACCGACTTGATTTTGCTATTCGCTCCGTATGATTTTTATAAAAATAAACTAAATGTTTGGTTTCTACTTTGTCACTAGCGTAAAGCTAAAAATGGCATACAAAGTGAAATTTTCGCTGTCACTGATCTATCATACATCACGGCTAAGCACGACAGCCCTAACCCCCCTGAGTAGCGGCGCACGCGCGGGCTTGTAAGCTGGCATTAGAATGTAGCATCTCGAGCGATTTTCCTACTTTAGATAAGGTAATGACAGTAAAAACAGCCGCTAAGGAAAAACGAACAGCATAAAAATATTGTATCCTTAGTGCCTATATGCTACGGCCATTTCTGAAAATCATACGGAGCGAATAGCAAAATCAAGTCGGTGCACATATTTTGCCATACACAGTCGCTACTAACGAATGCAGAGAGGATTTTAATGTCACTAATGTGATTCTCGCAATACATACATTAATGTATCGTGATCGTTTTTGCATAAGTACGGTATTTTAATAGCAACGCCAATTTAATTTTCGATATGGCTTATTCCATAAGTGTATTTGTGCTTAAATATTATGGTAATTAAAACTTTTTGTTACGTGTATATTGCATTAATTAACCATTTTTTTCTTAATAAAATAAATATCACACCTACTTAAAATGTTAATGTTTTTTGTTGTACATTCACTCTATCATAGTTATGTTACTAAATAGAGTGTTATTGTTTTTAAACCTTAATAATAATTTGAAAATTCTTTCAATAAAAAAATTGTTTTTATTACAGTTACCTAAGTATTCTAAAATTGCAATTTATAAGAATTTATTTGCTTACCCATTTGCATTATTTTGTTGCTATAAAATAAAAAAAATCGACGTACGTTCTTTCACATTAACATTATTCTTATCGTTAAGCTCAAATAAATATAAAAGAAAATCAGTTTTAATTAAATAAAGCCATTTAAGCACACGTAATCAAGTGCAAAATGGGTAAATGGAATGCAATACAATCCAGTAGAGGCGCGTTGCTAGCGAGAATTATAAAATTGCATCGCATTATTTCATGTTCGTCCTCGAGTTCATGTGACATGAATAATTTTAATCTATGCCTACTATGAATCATAAGATGTATAAGTTTCCTGTCGTCTCCGTTATGTGCACTCCCGTACTCGGTGAGGTAAGAAGAGCAAGAAGTTTAGCAAAAACTAGCATGCGAATGTGGAACCAAAGCGGGATGCGATCATTAGACCCTCGCCATAACCGCCACATCCTGAATAGGTAGGTGGTGAAGCGTGCTCCGGCTGCGCCCGCGCTCTATGCGACCTGCGTTCATTCATCTTACTCAGCGGTCATACTTCTTAAACATTTTCAATGGAGATATCAAATATGATTAGGATTAGCTACTGCTTATACGCTACAATAATATTTATTATACCATGATCTATTGTAGGCGTTATCAATCTACCGTATTAGTAATCAAACTAATAAATAAATTAACATAAATACGGAATATACAACTATCTTCTTTGTTTACTTATAAGGAGTCTCGTAATGCGCTAACTATATCCGATTCAAATATTTCAATGAAAAATAATTTTAATTGCATGTTATGTTATAGAAATCATGTTCTTACCATGACAACATGACAGTTTTAAAATAAAAATTTCCTTTTTAGGCTTTTGTTGATCGCCGTAGGAAATAGTTATGCAAATGTCGCCGGCCTTAATGAAGGAATATGAAAAAACCAATCAACTTTATAATAAAGTCACGACGTGTAATAGTTAATGGGCAAACATGTGTTAGTCGGTTGAAAGGGAAATAATAATTAAGTAAAACGTAAAAGTGGCGTGAGAACCCGCGGGGTGGGCCGCGGTGGCCGGCATACAAATTGAAATTGTCAGTTCGGTCGATCGGGACGCGCTGGTCTCACGGAAGCATTTACCCTAAGACAATAGCCTACAAGACATGCATCTATTACCCTTTTTAAAGTTGAAACTGACTGCCCTTTAAATAGCGCCCCGTCGTAAATGATATGGTCTGATTGCGATGCTTTCTCTATAATTTGAATCGGTTTTGTGTTTGCGTTAAATAGCAGTTACGTAAATCTCCACTGCACACAATTGTTGGTAAAGGTTAAGTGTTCGGTTAACTCTTAATGAATATTATCGACGTTCATTGAGTAATGGTTTGTACGATAGTTAAATAGTAGTATTTAGTAAATTAGTTACAACAATATTCATGTGTATTTAATTTAATATTTATTTTACATATTTTGTAAAATAAATATTGATTTCAGATAATCGCAATAACACACTTTTTTTCTATTGAGAATTTTATTTTTACAATTACTCTTAAAGTTTTAATGTATCTTGTAACGATTTTATCTTTATTTTTTAACCCTTAAACCTCATATCAACCCTAAATGTATTAAAACAATCTCAATAACATTTATTACCCTGTCAGTTTATTACAGTGTGTGTACACAATTAAAATATCATTTGATATGCTGTCAAAAATAAGTGCAGTCGCGTTGCAGGCAAGGGTGTTCCGGCGCAAACAAATGACGAACAGCGAAACCTACTCGCGCACCCTTGCCGGAGCCCTATGCAAAATAAAACACTCGATTGACATCTCTTTGAAATTTATTAAAAATTCACTCGGCTTACACTTTAAACGGAGGGTTAAACGCTCAAGTGAAAGGATTACCTTACATCCGAAATGTCGCTGACTTTATCCTTGTTATTTATAAGTGCTTAGGCAGATCCATAATGTATTTTCAATTAGTTTTCCATTATCAAATTGTTTATATTTTCATGGAATGGTTTTTGCTAACGCTACAATAATTTATAACAGAACATATTAGAGCATAATGTATTTTTTATTTAAACTCATTTGTACTTTATATTTAGAGACATTCTACATGCATAAATAAAAAAATAAGTATGATAAAGTTTATAAAAAATACTAATATAAATGCCTACAAGGAAGGATTAATAATTATCAATATAAGGAGTTATATTATTATTTCTTATGCAAATATGTATTGGCTTGCATATATGGTGTATGTATTTGTATTTATCGACATGGAATGAGCTTCATTGCCTGTCAATTAATTGCTGTTAAGTTATAGTAAAAATAATTTAATATTTGAAATAACAAATTACAAATACAGAAACAAATATATTAAGAATCTATTAACAAAAAAAAAATCGATTAATTTTACTCGACTGCGTCAGAACCCTCATGGTTATGTTTTTCTAGCATAATTATGTAGATATGTAAGTGTAAAGTAAAAATGTATATACACATTATGTAACGTTTATATTACTATTTTAACACAAATTGTCAATACCAATAACATCGGGAGTATGGTTTCGCAGTCGGATTATTTTTCCTTTTCATTTAAATAAACTTGTTTATATCGCCTTTTGTCAATAATAAACACTTTCTCCATACCTGTCTATTCACTAGTACACATAAGATGGCGGGTTATCTATTTATGATGATTAGGCGGTTGCCGGGCAACGGGGGGTGGTCAGCGGGGCAGTTCCTCATACACGCCACCCCTTCCGACCCTGGTAATTATTCTCGTTGACCACGTTAACTTTAATGTTGCTTTATCGTGTTATATGATTTTACCCTGTTTGTGGACTTTAATACTTTCGTATAACATGAATATGTTTAGGAAATTGTGATATTTAATTTTTGCTTTTAATGTTATCTTAATTCTCTACATTTTTTAACAATTTACTTTCGGATATACAAAAAGAAACATTTAGAGTTTATGTATTTAAGAGTTTATTTATACACTGAAAACACTTTTTAGAAAAATAAATATGATATGATTAAGTGACAGATATAGTTTATACACAATTTTGGGTTAAAATCAGATTTTGATATCATAATATACAATAAAACATAATCATAAACTATAGTAATCTCTTTAACTTAAAGATAATAGTATCTGTGTCTAGTTAATTTATATGCAATAAAGAAGTCCGGGTCATAAACCCGGATTGCAATGTTTTTTTCTCATTAAGGTTTTCCCGGTTTTTACCTCATTTTATGCTTTAAACGAACGAATTCAGCAAGCAGATCTTAATCAGATGCCACAGTTAGGGGCCTCATCCGATTCTATTTGGAAGCTAAGTAGCAAAGGTTTATTTTGTGGTAAGGAGCTTTTTTAAAATGGTCACAAAATCCGTGAACAATCTTACAAAAGCGAGTGCATTTAAATTTTTAACACAATATGTAAAGCTATCTTTATATGTGTTAATAGGTACATATATAAAACCTACCTATATTTTGTAGTTTTGAAAAATGTAAAGGACATAAATATTTTATATTAAAATGTTTTTAAAATGACAACAACAATATAAATAGTGGAACACTTGTGATAACGAATAAAATAGTTTTTTTTTTTCAAATTTCAGAATATTTCATGTTTCGGTAGAGTTAGTATTGGGTTGCTAGTAGGTTTCCCATTCCCATTATAAGGAACTGTAGAGCATAAAAAATGAATCGCGCAATATTTCAACTACAAACATTTGAATATGATATGGTTTTTCATTGTAAATATAAACACAACCAAAAAAATAGTGAATAGGTAAAAGTAAACATTAAAAATATTTTGACACATTGTATCGTAAATACTATTAAAAAATCAAACCATTTTTAGTCATAAAGCTTATAATACATTGCTAAGTTAAAATATTTAATTTTGATTTTAGAAAACAGTAAGAAATGGGACGCCACAGCAATAAACAATTTATAAAATTTTTAATAAAACATTTTTTGTACAAAAAAATCTGACATAATATATTAGTAAGAAAGCATTTTAATATGAGATCATTATAACGTCTACAATACAATAAACTATCGAACTATCAAGAGTGCGTTCAACTCTAACGCGGTACTATTATTAAACGGAATTCGATTTAAAACCGAACCCTCCTCGTCGTTTGTGAAATTGACATTTATTCTTCGTGTTTCATTGTTGTTGCATTCGGATTCGATCTATTGTTAATTAGCTTAAACGGCCCATGCGCTATCCCATGCCAAAGTACAGAGACACTTAAAATTTTACTCATATTTTATTTATTTATTAAAAATAAAAATCAAATAATTACAATTACACAATCGCATCGTTATAATACAATTTTTTAACATTGTTATTAAAACGGCGCTGGTGGCATGGCGGAAACCTGAACTACAAAAGCTCACGCTTGTCTAAACTAATACAAGGCGCGCCATCTGTTATCGAATAGAGGAACAACATATGAAACAATAACAAAGTTGGAATTTATTCAATGAAAACTTGTACTTTATCTTATAAACTCATAAATTAACTATATCACTGATACATATTATGTCAAAAAATAAATGGTAGTTACGATTGTACAATGAATTTATTTAATTAATTTAAAAAAAATACGAACTCATTTGTTACGAACAAATTGTTAATTAAAATGAAGAATAAATAAAAGATAGTATTCAAAATATAAGTGCGTAAAATTATAATCGAATGTTCCACATGTGAATCGTATCACGCAAAGGTATCTGTCAGTGGGAACGTTATTACGTACGAAAATTATTCGCCCCCACCGGGCGGGAGTGCCCCGATTAAAGCCGTAAATACTTTGAGATTAATTATCTCGTAAACAGTCGCAGTGGCGCCGCTCAGCGACTGAAATCGCTCACCTACGCCGTGAGCGCGATACAAATTCAACTTTTCCAATTAAATTTCGTGAGGCATTAATAATTATTTGGGTACATCAATTTGTTTCGTCGCCGGTTGCCGCCTTATAAGGATTTGCCGCACAGGGTATAATGTGTCGCGACAATTCTTAAGATATTCAATTTTACTTCACTATTTTTTTTATTACAGTGACTATTTTTGACCTTTTTGTTTGGGGCAAGTCTTAATATTACAAATATTGCTCGTTTATTCGAAGAAATTAGTCACAACATTATATCGACGTATTATTATAAAATCTTAACAACATAACCCTAATAATGAAAATTATTTAAACAAAAATATATTTTCTAAATTTATAATTCAAAGAGTTCAAGTTCGTTGTATAAATTAATGAAATCATAAGATACGTCACAGAGTTATCTACCGCTTGCGCGGCAAAGATTCCAAACTTTGGAATTAATTAAATTAAACTTGGAAATGAAATATTAACACTTTAACGTATAAAATTTAATACCGTTAAGTTATAACGTGATTATTCAACTCCTCGGCAATTTTCAAAAACATCTCTGAAATTGGATTGAAGCGACGGCAGCGCCACCTTTGAGCGCTTCCGCTTTGTCGGAGCGAGCGCTCGCCACTTCGCACTGTGAAATTAATTTTCTTCGTCTTTATGTAATTTAATTATAAACATTTCAATATGGCGCTCCGGGAATTTGTGCTCGGGAGAGAAGTTAAATAGAAACGTTTGATACTTATCTTCTAATACACTTCAGAGATAATTGCACGATTTCTCTTAAATTAAATATTTCAAATGCAATAATCTTGTAAAAAATTTAATCAATGTTTTAATTTGTTTATTGATAACTTTTTATTCTTAAAATATATTTAAAAAGATATATAAATTAAACACAGATAAGATTAATAAACTTAGAAAAACCTAACTTAAGAAAAAGTTGTCCGTGTTTTTGCTTATAAAGATATAGCTTCACGGCTATTATAATAGCTATTTAATTACTCAGCCCGACATCCTGGAGCTGTTTTTTTTATATATAAATAACAAAATGTCATCCATCTACGAAATTAAAACTATTATTCGTATGAAGTGTACATTTAACAGATGCAACAGAGAGTAGCGTTTGCAATTTTGCTCTAAAACGTTCACGCTCCGGCGACGAGAGGCGACATCAAACATACGCGCTGCTCGCAAACCTTTAGCCAGCTTATCTCCCATTCACTATCTGAATCTTCCCAAAACTGTCTACGACCCTCTATTGTTCGATGTTTATTAAATTTCATTTTACGTTTATACAACAACACTTTTGTCGGCTACTTTTTGTAGTGATTTGGGACATTTTACGGGTGGATTACCTCGTGACGTCTACTTTTCAAAGGCTCGATGTCTTTTTGTGCGGGTCCGGTATTATGGGACGCATTGCGCGTATTATGTCATAACAGACGAGCACTCGAATTCGTTTGCGTTTTGTCGCGCTATTTTATTCTAAATTGAATTCTGTGTTGACAATGTTGAAAACATCCTGCCTTTTTATACACGTAGTATTTTTAATAGCGTTCGGGGCATTATCTAAATGTGGAGTGCTCGTATTGAATAAGCCGGATCAGCAGGTAGGTTATATTATTATAACTGCTTACAAACGTTTAAACCTACCAATTCTGCAAGGTTTTATATATGTACTTCAATATATGTCGTGTTTTCAAAGATCATTTTTGATATAGGTAATATAATATTAAAAAAGAGGGACTTTTTTCCTTTTAGACATTTCTTGGGCATGAATATTTGAATTAATTCACTATTGTTTTGTTCAGGTACAGGTACTTACAAACATTACATACCAAAGCTATAAGATCCATATGAAAAATATATATTTGATAATTTTCATAAAACCTGAAATTAAATTACTAATACTTTATCCGACATCATCGTTTATCTACGGAAATTACATTCTAAGATTATTTTAATATGCTTCTTTATTCTTCTTTGATAAAGTCGACTCGAAAAACCAGTAAAGTACTTGCAACACTAGTCAATAAAATTCATAAACACCGCTTTCCTCACCATATTTAAATTCAATTTAAAGTGAATTATGTATGATGTTATTGGAAAACTATATGCGTATAAGATAAGAGAATACTTTGATATGCATAGCAGAGGGCCTATTATGAGAATCAATTTATGAACACGCATAGCGGAGCGAAAGCTGATGCGTTATAAATATTAATATATCAAAATAATTTAATAAAATTATAACGTTGATATTTCAATCACATTCAACCGAGCATATATTATTCGCGTGTTCGAAATATTTATTAATTCATAGACACAATACAGCATTGAAAGACAGAAGTTGCTTGAAGGTCACTGGCATAATTATACCTCGTTAAAAATTGTTACTAAGAAAGTGGTCATACGAGTAGTAATAAGGAATTAAAAGTTGCCACTGAAGATACTCAAACTAGTATCGATTTCAATGTAGTGTGGTGTTTTTTTTCTTTAATCAAAACAAGATAAAATTAAACTATTCAGCAAGGTATTACGAAAAGCAATAAGCTTACAACTCCACCCCTACGAAAACAATCCTGTATCTCGGTGTCTTCACTAATGGCGCAAGTTCGACAGTCGAAGTTAGTTGGAGTGTTCTACAGCTGCAATAAAGATAAATCCAGCAATAATATGTTCGGTTGGGCCTTACGTGGAGGATTGCTTGGGCACGAAATTGAATTTGCATGGAGTCTTAAGTCGACACCGATTGAGACGCGTTGCGCATTCAGCTGTCTCGCTCGGTGGACAATTACGAGTTCCACAACAGTTAGACGACGATTACGCGGTTGAGCCTGTTGAGCCATCCCGAACCGAGGCCCGGTGCTTCAGACACTTTGAATATCTAATTTTATGAATCTTTAGCTTGTTTTCTCTATTACACTGTGGTAATGTTGCGTCAGACACGTGTTCTGATTTGTCTTTAGATAACATAATTAAGATACCAACTAACCTATAATGTAGAATCATATTTATGAATATTAGGCATATAACATTTAAAACACTTATAGATGTGTAGATAAGATGTCACTTCGTCCAATAAAGAGACTCGAAAAAGCGTTTCCTTATCTTGATATTGATCAGTAGATAGGATCACACATCGTGTACGTTATTCGGAATACATAAGCCTAGAGAGTAACGTTTACCTTTTTCGTTTGATTGGTGCTTCCATATTAATTATTTTAAGCGGAGACTTGGTTAATATGTGGGACGTGAGCAGCAATCTTCCTCGGAGCGCCGGTAATCCGCGCCGGAGGGCCAGCTGGAAGGACGCTCCTTATCCCTTGATCCCGTTGTTTACCAGACATTAAACAGATAACAACTCCGCGCCCTGATACTCTCGCCAGATTAAACCTCGGCTCTCGTAATCCGAACTTCGATTAATTTCATCCAATACTTACTCACGGGTTACTTGTTTTGCTAAATATTAGATTACTAACTTCTCGTCCTAAACCCTCCTGACTTATGGCTTATGATAACATCTGTTAAAAAATATTTCAGACCTCGTACCTACTTTGACCAAAACCTATTTTCTTATATCTAGGATAAGTGTAAGCAAAGAAATTCAAATGTACGAAGGTATCTTTCGGCACTGTTTCTTGATAGAAATGGCGTTAACATTCTTAAAACAAATAAAAAAGGATAATATTCTAACATATTATGACGACAAATACCACGTACAAAATGAAAATGTTAGGTTCGGCTTGATTTACAAAAAAACGCGATTTTTATAACGCATACCGGACGCAAATTTTATACCAAATATTTGTACAAAAAACACATTAAGAATATATTTAATTTACACCTAAACATAATCTTCACATGAATTAAATCTGGAATGAGAATAAAATATTTTACCGTTACAATAACATATTCACATATGACATTAAATATATTAAACCATAACGATCGACAGTCTCAACCTGATTACATAATGTAGCTATGAACATGCAGGTAGCTGATTTAATCGTCAATGTTATTTATACGTATTATAAAATTGTAACATGGCGCTGTACAATTTTTGAATAAATTATTCTTGTGGAACATTACATTATTCAATTAATAATTGGTTCGATATCGACAAAAATAGGTAAATACCTGGACGACTGAGCTTTGCTCGTTGCTTTTTCTTTATTCTTTGGAAAACTCTAAAACATACATTTTTACAAACGTAGAACTAATCTACTCGTAGGTCAATTTTTTGCATAAAGAATTTCAACTTAATCATTTCAAGGAACTCGTTTAAGTCGGTAAAATGTCAGCAACTCATAACTAAATAACATTTAATTATTTAAAAAAAAACTATCTTATGATAGTTGACATCGTATGTCAATAGAAATCTCTTATGCTGGATTTACTCTCAATTGTTCCACTCCCATAAAAATATCTCAATAGACTCGTAGTGTCAAGAATGTACGGTTACGTCCATTTTCCTTCACAACTAACTTTGTATCCACATCAGCGAATCTGCAATATTGGAATAATTGTAATACACTTAGTTGTTATTTTTTCGACATCTGCACGAAGACGAAATCCACTAAGAAACTCAAAGCAGCACCATGGTCAGAATAATAATTTTTTAAAGATTTTCGAAATTCATATATTTATTACCAAAAACCTCCGAACTCGTTGGCACATCAAATAGTCTAAACATAAAATTAATTAACGATGTGACGCATCTGCCGACGACACTAAGTAACATTTCGGTTACAAGTCAGTGGCGCGATGGCTGAGCAAACACGCGGCAAAGCAAATAACGTTGCAAATGATACACCCTCGCACCCCATAAACCCTTCACGAATATGAACTACATACATTTTAATATACAATACGAGTAGGTATATGTAATGTATGTAATATGTACCTATTACGTATAGAATTAGTATGGAAACAGATACGTTGTTTTAAAACTAGTTGTTTTTATGATTTTTTATGAAAATCTATTAAAATAGCTACGGATTAGCCTCCTATTTTAAAGGTCCAATATAAGCTTACTTTCAAATGCGATATTAAAAAACTAAGAAATATTTGTTTAGTTTTTCATAAAAAAAAAAAAAAAAAAAAAAAACATTATAGGAATTGAAATTCCATTCATAATTTTCCAGTCGTACTAAAATAGGTTCAACCCTATTCCAATCTTTTATTAAAATACATCTTGTTGCGAATACTTTGACATTCAGGAGTCTGTACAATCCCAAGTGAATTCATTGCTATTCGGTTTGAATATAAACTGGCCTACCTAATTAGATGCTCTGAGAGACCAACAAGAGGCACTCCAATATTTGTAGAGCGTCTTAAATCACATTTACTGGTAACAAACGGCCAGGTATGTTTGTGAACTGATAAAATTTAGTTTGGTCTGATCAAATTCAAGTCATGTGTTCGTCGTTCGAGCAACGGTAACCACATGTTGTAACCTCAAGAGAGTCTTATTGAAACAATGTTAGTGTATTCTCCGTCTTATAAGATTATTGACATGTATAGGTATATACAAATAATATGAGATCGTTAAATAGTATTCAATTGGATATTATGAGATTATGATGTCTAATAAGTATATGACATCATATTAAGACTTATCATCACTGCCCAAAAATAACAATACACAGGCACGATTGTTTCTTATAGCATATACTTATAAATACATTCAAAACTTTAAAAAATTTCCTTTATCGTGCGACAAACAATGAACCTCATTTATCCTTACGTAAATATGAACTATGAACCTAATTATTATCTACGTTAAACACATCAACGACCCCTAAAGTAATTCAAACGACATTATTAATATGTAACTTCTAAACCTCAGCCATCTTAATGTTAAACCGAGAAGCGAAGTCTCAATCTGCAAACACAAATATAAAGCTAATTAAAAAGTTTCAAACTGAATTATGAGAGGGGCCTCGATGGACTCGGTACCAAGGTTGTAGCGAAGATTTAATCAAAGCGGGTGTCATCGCCAACCCCGCAGAAATGTTACCCCGTGTAGCTAGGCGACTGAGTGTAGCGTAACGTGGTAAAGTTTCGTGGTACCAAAGCAAATGTTTATTCGAAACAGTTGCGGCAAACATCGCTCTCACACTCCGAGAATTCCAAATTTAGATTACATATTCATAACAGGCGCCGAGGATCTGTTCTTTTCGTAAATCCCGACGGGGACCGTTAGTAATAGGTACCAGGATGTAGATCTGTCGCGGTTGTACCGTCGCGTCGAATCAAGAACGCGCATAAACGATTTAGCTACAACTATTGAGAGAAAACAAAAAAATATTTGAAGATTCAAGATAAGTTTTTCTATAATACATGTGTAATAAATGTATCCATACTAATAAATCTATTATAACGAAAGTGATTCAGTCGATTTGTTTCTCGGTCTATGGGTATTGGTACATTTTCACGCTAAACGCAAACCAATTTTGTAACATTTTTAGACAAAAAATAAACCCTAGAAAAATACCTATTTTGTGTACACGTAGGTACGTAGGTACACTATGCGTCTTGAAATAAAACGTAAAGTTGACGATATATTGAGAGAAATACATAAAAAACCTAAAATTAATTATACTCTATATATTATATATTAATTATACTCTATATCTTATAATTACTTATATTGCAAATATTTGTAATAGTAAGTTCAAAATGTCTTCAGTCGGTCTTCGTAGTCTTCTAAAACGTATTAGAAAGTTTATATTGAATCACTTTGTTTTGCTACTTAAAAATAGTTTGAACATTAACTTGTTCATAGTTACCAACAGAAAAAAAGATAAAGAAGAATATGATTAAATCATGATCAATTTTAATGGTACTTTAGTGGTAAATTTTTTGCTCCCTGAGACGTGATGGGTAGACGAAGTATTGTTGTCGACAAAATTTTTAATCAATTTAGGCGTACATTTAGATTATCCACAAGTTTCTTTTTATTTCTCCGTGGACATTCAGTTGTAATCTTCAAATAGTAAAAAACCTGTGTACGTGTAACCTTAATCTTTGAATAGTACCTAGTTTATATTTTTTCAATCTACTATCTCTCTACTATCAATCTAATAATCTATCTATATATGTAAATGTATGTAGTGTGTACCTACTTAATATATAAAATATATTTGTCACTTCTTCGTGCTGTAACAATTCAAAGGGTTTGAGTGAAATCCGAAGATGGGCTAGCTTATATCTCGCTTTTATGTAAAAGTTATTTTTTATCTCGCTGTTGTAATCACGGGCGCATAAAATAATAATACAATTTCAAAGGTAATGATGATTCTACAATATCAAAGAAGATTTCATCCACTGATCTTTTATATACCTTCTCGTATATGGAACATGTAATGTACGAAATTTCTTCAGCGCTGTTTCAAAGCGAAGACGCGCATATTCGTTCCCATAAGACTATTTATCCAAGTCAACGCTGAAGCGACAAAGGCGAGTCAGCTCATAAAATTTATAGGCGATCGAATGAGATAATATGGTCGACGTTAAGAGGAGCTTAGACAGTTTGAAAATTTAAATGTGAAGTAAGTTTTGCGAGATTGCGCGGTATAAATCAGAGCAAGAAGAGCGCGTCGGGCGCCCCGGCGGCAAGCGAGCGGCGAGCGGGCGGCGCGGGCGCGGCCTCTTCTCGTCAGACTGCGGCGATAAATCCGAGACTCCCTCGGGCTTCTACACCTCGCTCCGTCTTCATGTAGAACACGCCTCTCTTTACTCAACCGGGTATGTCACACTTGACTTATGGCTTCAAAGCGAAGGTGGGCTTATTTAACCTGGTAACGCCATAAAGACCTTCAAACGAAAGGCAATTGGGAATAAACATTTAAATATTATAAAGTGAATAAACAAACGAGATAAGGGACGGTTAAATACCGAGGATCTGTCTGAATGAATATAATAAACATTTTTCAACGCTGCTTTCTTATTTCAACTGTCAGCTCCAGCGTTCAAGGTATTTTCCGCTAACTTCACCTAATTCTTTTTCACGCTACATTTCAAGAATCTTATTTTTGTAATTACAAAAATGTCTAGTACGCCGACGTTATCCTTAATTGCTGGACATAAAAATTCCATTTAAATTTCCCTTTTAACGATCGAGGAGGTCTGTCTAATTGTTATAATACACTCGTTTACGTATTTTTATTGCCGGTACAATAATTAGAATATAACGGTACGTCGCCTTTTTAAGTATGGTTGTAATTAAACTTCCCTGGAAATGAGTAAAACAATATTGCAGAATACGAACGCTGTCAAGGGTGGAGGGTGCAAGTCGGTTATTTAAGAAATGGAAAGAAAAGCAATTTACTGCTTATCAGGAAAAGTAGCGTGGGCCGGGGTCAGTACAAGTAAAAAACGAGGCCCTCAAACCGTAACAATAGATACACTATTTAATACCATTATCAAATTAAATGTATTTAATGTTTTTTAATGAATTTAGAATAGGCCAATTAAAGTGCCAATGTAACTGTTTTAAGAATTTTTATAATAAGCGTTTATATTAAATTACGTTACAAAAGTAGGTATCTATGTAACTTTTTCTTGGGCTTTTTCAAATCGGCACATTCGGAAATAATGACTTCTAAGAATTAATTCTTCTAAAAAAATTGTATTTACCAATCCTTTTGTTTCTTCTTGATGACCGAAATTGCATTTTTTTCAAGTCCTCTAAGTAACATTCCGAGTGCGGGCAAAGCTTTGTTATCTAAAGAGCGAAAGTACGAGTACATAATACTTAATATGAATTATTATTAATAGTTTACAAACAAAATCTACAAGTATGATAACGTAAAAATAATTTTAGCTGATTTAACGTCCAATCTGAAAGAGATAGATTTTCATTATCAAATATGTAGATTTTCATTCGTGAGGAGTTGAAAGTTTTGAAATGCTTCGTGTAAATAGCACGTGGGTCTGCGTGTCCGATTTATTTATACCTAATCTTAGCGGATACAGTGTTGTGATTTAGATTATTATTTATCTTTTTTTTTTTTTCGAAAGATGTACAATGAAGTCACACAAGATCATAATTAGATAAACATTTTGGTTAAATTACAACGACAGCAAGTAAAGCATTAAATCTAAGATTACCTAAACTTGCACGGTTGTTGCTTATTTGAGGTGTTCGACCAAAAATCGATTAATCTGCAAAGTTACTCTATTATAAGTTGTTAGGCGAGTTAAAGTGAAATTGGTTTAAGTCGACAAATTCCGCCCGTAGTTCGACGACAAGGCGAGCTCCAGCTAACTTCAGTAAGACAGTTTTCCATGACAGCTACGAGACTGCTCGTAAATAATACATTAGGTTTATATTCGTATACTCGGCTCACTAGCTAAATAATTTTCTAAATTAATCAAGACATCCGCAAAAGTTATTTGAAGTCAAATCTTCAATGTCGATAACAAAACGTGTGTTCAATTGTTGTGTAAGTAATTACATTTTTACAGAAAAATATAACCGACTCAAATAGGACTGTTCTTTATCTATCCCTGATGAAGCAGTGTAGTTGTAACCCTATAAACATATATATCTGGTCGAAAAAATCATCCATTTTGAACGTCGTTGAAATTACGATAATTTTGAATAATTTTAAGTAGGTAATTATTACATTTACAATATAAAAATGCAACTATTGATAATATGTAATCATATTCATGAATTCTCTCTACAAGACCATCTTGTCCCATGAAATTATTACTGCAACATAATGTGCCACTTGTTTTAATGTGTCGATACTAAAATGCGTGGCGAAAAATTGCAATCATGAGATGGGGTGCAAGCGTTCTGCCACAGCTGGGGTGTCGTGGGGTCGCGACCCGGGGTCAAATATTTGGGTGTCAACCCCGCTATTTATGTCTATACTGTGAATAGATATCGGTTTGTGTACTGTTCTTTTAAACCAATTATTTTTAAAACAACAAATGTTAACAATAGCTTTGTCCTTTTTTAATTTAATTTTTTTAATTTGCTTTAAAATGCCCGTAAAATGCTTTTGATACGCTATTCATATGATAAATATTTAAATACTATCAGTTACCGGAGACTTCGCTTACGTAGGTATATGTAACTCTTGCTCTCTTCAGACGTAGGTATGAGTACGTAAACGTTAAAAAGTATCCACCAACACGCAGTGGATAAAGCTCTATAACCTTCTCCCTAAGAAGGAGAAGAGGCCTATGGCGAGCAGTGAGATTTGTACAGGCTGTTAATTCACTACTTTACATCAGACGTAATATTTCAGCCGACTTTCAAGTTTCTATGTATTACAGTTCTAGCTGAGGAATCGTTTCCTTATCAGGTTTAGACTGTGCGTTGATCTATCAGTCAGTCATTCAAGACAGAGCATTTTATATGTACATATTAATACAATATGTATTTACAGGTTAAAGCGCGAAGAGAAAACTTTGTACCTCGTTTTAATGAAATTGCTGACATGAGTTAAGTAAAGTAAGTTTACATGGCAGAAGCTAGGAACATATAAACTAGCACTTGCCTATATTATAAAAATAATAAAAAAATGTTATGTTAATACAAGTGAAGAATAGTAAAATATATTTTTATATAAAAATATATCATAGGCACGGCAGTACCTCGGCCAAGTCGAGCACAAAAAGTGGCGTAGCCGTATCTTTTCTCAAAACATCCCAATTTCGACCCCCTATAACTTCGTTGTAACCTATAAGTTTGAATTACTCGGTAACCAAGCATCTTGAAAATCTTGAAAGATTGAAATAAAATTGATTCAACTCAAAGCAGTGTATTTAAACTGAATAAATTAAATTTATGTAGGTACGTGTTAATACCGAGGTAAAATAGAACGAATTGAAATGGAGTAAACTCCACTTCTTTTTATTATTTCAATATGTCGTATGAGTTTCAGCAACATGGTAATGTTCAATTGAAGCAGAGCAACTTAATAAAGACAACTATCAGTAGGTATATGTATTATATTAACAGGAAGAATTTAAAAAAAAAATACTAGGTCAGTTTTAGTGTAAAATAAGCAACAAAAAACATTACGATTACGTTAATTATCATTTTTGGTAACAATTACTTTTTCTTAAAGTTGTAATACTATAACAATATTATAATAATGGTAACTTTAGTATTTAGTAAAACAAAAAAAAATAAATATGAACCAATGTTTAAAACTTTGTCTCAAGCCACGTTATATATGCTATAACTATACATAGATTTTTGGTAGCTTAAGTAGTAATTATCTTTAATTTAAAACAGCCTAAGCGCTACTTTTTACCCGACTACAGCGAAGCTGGGGGGGAAGACTAGGTATGGTCTTGGTGGAATCGCTGTACGTGAGAGCAGCATTACCTATAAAATGCCAAGAAACCTTCTGCTATGTTAGTGGCGGAACACCAACTTCGAGCAGAGCTCAGGCCAGTCTGAGTCACCCACGTCCCCGCCGTCCCTCCCGGGAACTGCTGTACTTGTACGACCGTGCAGCCGCCACCTTGACTTGCAGCTGAGCTAAGGGTGCAGAGTGCAAGGCGAATATTCTGCGCCTCAAACCAAAACAAATCTCACGAGGGAGGAAAACCCTAAAGGGAAACTGAAGTGGCAGCCCCACTAGTGGGCTAGGATATAGTTGGCTAATCACTCGTTTACCCGAACCCAAATGATCAACGAAACCTAAATAGTGCAAAACCGGACCGATAAAACCGAAACGAACTTTGGCATGAAAATACAGACACGATTAGCTTATTGGAATGTGCGAACGCTAAACTAATAAAGCCGACTAGCCCCAGCAGAAGCAGTAATGCTAAGATATAATCTGCAAATCCTAGGCCTTAGTGAAATGCGCAGAAATGGATTCGGGGAGCTGAGAACATCCAGGGGCCATACATTTCTTTACTCCGGGAAGGATGATGAAGAAGACGTGCGTGTAAACGACGTAGGCTTCCTCCTTTCTGACGCTGCAAAGAAAAGCCTGCTGGACTAGAAACCTATCTCAGAGAGAATCATCACAGCCCGGTTCAACAGCAAATCCCGCAAGATATTCATCATCCAGTGCTAAGCGCCTACAAATCTGGCATCTAAGGAGGACAAGGACGATTTCTATAGTGCACTCAACCTTACCCTGAAAAATGTGTCGCACAAAACTTGGAACCTCATAGAAGAAAGGCGTAAGCTCCATCTTTGACTCCTGGCTACTAATGACGAGGCAATGCGCGAAGACCTGAGGCTGCAAAATCTACCGCAGCACACGCCATCAGCGGCGAGTATGGGCTGAGAGTGTTGCGGATTGCGCCCAACGTGCTGCCAACTCCGGCAACCTCAGGGAGCTGTACGAGACGACAAAGACCTTAACCGGAAAAAGGGACCAGGGGAAGAAAAGCCTTTGAAAGACAAGGGAAGTCAACTGATCGTGACATCCGAGGGACAGCTTGAACGCTGGCGCGAACATTTTGAGGAGATCTTCCGAGTTCCGAACGACCCCATCACCTCGTCTACACCCGTCACCAGCCAGCCCGCACACAGCCTGGACATTAAATTCCTAATCATTAATTTCTCTCCCCCTAAATTGAAGAGGCATCACTTTGCTCTCGACTGCGTCAAAAATGATCTGCCGGATCATCCTTAAAAGGCTGTCGAGGGCCGTCGAGCCTCTCCTTCGCAAAGGATAGGCTGGTTTTCGACCCAACCGATCACGCACGGACCAGATCGTCACCCTACGTATAATCCTCGAAAAGGCGTCAGAATGGCGGAGGGAAATGACGTTTGTGGATTTCGATACGCTGCGTTGGAGTTGCATCTGGAACCGGCTGCGTGAAATTGGCGTTCCCGAGAAAATTACTAACTTAATTAAGGCCTTCTACAAGAACTATTCTTATACTCACGGCGGCCTTGTCTCAGAAGACATACCAGTCCGGGCCGGACGACTTGTGCCTACTGAGAGGACTTGTGCCCAATGTGACACACACGCGCCAACATGACAGCCAAAATAGACGACCGACGACGAGAGGTTCTCCCGACGGGATTAAAAATCAACACCCGGAAGACCCAAAGAACGAGGTACGGAGCAATGAGCTCACTACCGCTGTTTGTCGGCACAGAGGAGGTGGAGAGAGTCCACAAATTTACCTACCTCCGAAGCGTAGTGTCGGAAGCTGGAGGAACCGAGGAGGACATCGCATCGAGGATCGCCAAGGGGAGAGCAACCTTCGCACAGCTCCGTCCTGTATGGCAATCGCGGAAATTGACCAGGAGAGTAAAGCTCAAAATATTCCGGTCCAACGTCAAAAC
>DVVJ01000150.1:0-18939 GCA_018234505.1 Junonia neildi neildi
ATTGAAAATTGTTAAGATAAATATGTTATTTGTTAAAATATAAGTAAACTTTAAAGATTAAATTATTGAATGTCCGTTTATTATGAGGGAAACTACGGAACCCTTCATGCGCGTGGCTCGACACGCACTTGGCTAATTATTTAATTAACATTTTTGTGGAACTCTATGCAAGATTTGAAAAAAATACTAAAATCGATATAACTCTTAAACTACAAAAGATCGGATTACAAATGTTGGGATCAGAAGATGGGAAATGACCTCCCCTTCACCCCTGTTCGATTCGATCCATACTTTCTGGGACACCCTGTATAAGCACCTATTAAATACTTACTAATAACCAAAAATATATATTCTAATTTAGTATCTTTGAAATAATTGGATATCGGATGCGGGATCGTTAAAAAGCTTTTTTTATTTGTAGGATATTTTCCTATCCTAACCCATCAAATACCAACTAAGTTTATTAAGAAAAAACATAGCTAAAAATCTATAGCATATGTACTCACAGTTCAATTATTTTAGGGAAAAATAGGATGATATTAGTTATTAAGACTAAATTAACTAATTAGGCAGGTGCTTAATAAAATAAACAACTTTAAAAAATCATGTTTATTACACTATCGTTCTATTACATCCTTCAAATGTTTTAACGCCTCATCCAACGCCATGTAGACGTCCTGGTTGTTTGGCGGTCTTAGCTCCAGAGAGGCTGTCGCACTTCTATCTGGTAGCTTGTGGAGGAAGCTCTGGGTCAGGGGGCAGAAGACATCAGGATTCATGGACTCGACCTTCGACTTCCCAGTGAGGTAGCTCATGGGCACTCCAATGAGGAGAACGGCCACAGCACCAGCAAATGGGCAATATGTGAAGGATATCCGAAAGAGCGACTGAAGCGGCTTCGTGGGTAACTGCCTGCTAAAAAATAAGGCTGTCTTCAAAATCGTTACGATTTTCTTACTTGATTTATTTACGTTTGTTAAAATTTGTAGGTTATATTGAACCTATAAGTTTGACTAGAGTACCTAGTTGGGAAATAGTTTTTTGTTCATGTTTTGCTAAACAATTTATTCTTCTAAGTCAAATGGAAATGAACATTTTCCAGATGAGTATGCACTATGCAATCTCCGACAAATCTCTTGGTACTAAGTATTTTAATATTAAATTTTATGTACGTTTTCATTCTTTCTTCCGGTTAGTTTTACAACTTCAGTCAAAGAATAGTTAGCAATGCTCAAGTCATCCGACGAGTAAAAGAGACTAGAAAAACTCATAAAACTACGCGAATCGGGTAATAGTAATATGGGAAAAGTTTTAATAAGGGGGAAATAAAACTTAGCTTCAAGTCGATATCACCGAAGTTGGCAAACTAAGATTAAAACTTTTACTGGGATCTTTAACGCGTCGCGGTCGTTATATTAGTAATCAGTTTATTTAGTTTGCTGAGTTTTTTTCTTACTTTCCGATGCGAGAGGAATTTAAATGTGAGGTCTCAATGGGCAAACATTTATAAGTTTTTTAAACTTAAGCTGTAAAAGACGTTCTTTATGTATGTCTGCAGTATTATTAATAGAGACCGGATTATATGCAACATAAAGTGGTCATTATATGCATGGAGATATGCACGAAAAATACCCGAAATATGCCCCAACAGTGACGAAATATGCAAATGCTTATAATTTTTACCGAAAAAATAGCAAAAACAATTACCGATAAAATAAAAGTAAAAGGCACAATTTTCTTGAGTGGCGACCAAAAAAAAGGTCATGGTCGTCAACCAAAACAGTCCGAAGCGCGATTAAAAAACACCGAAAATATGCATTTTACTCTTGATTTTTAGGTGAAATAAAACCGACAAAAATGGCTAAAATATGCAATTTTTCCAAGAAATGGCCGAAATATGCATTATTCCCAAAAAGTGGCAGTTGTATGGCAAATGCACATAGGTAATCCGGTCTCTATTTATAACATTTGTTTAATCCCAGTAAAGCCGTTGCGTATTGTTAGTTAAATAGTGTTGACGTAAATTTAATACGTCGCAAAATTATTTCAATAAAATAGTATTTTTAATGACGATAATCGTCAAACCAAATGATTCCCTGTAAATTGATTTACTTGGCACTATGTTTGAATGGAGGGCATTTTGTCAGTCAGCTTCGTCGACTCGGTCACGGGGCATTGTGACTGGTACACTACCGTACACCGGATTCCTCTCACGCTCCAGTTGTCACAAATACCACTAATTGTATTGCGTTTTTACACCGCACGGATGTACTTATTGTCGTGTTAACACGATTGCACTTTAGAGTTTTTTTGTAAGTCAGTATGAATCTGAATTAAAAGTTAAGAAACAAAGGATCATCGCGGTTGTGACATTAAAGTAGCAGATTGAGAGCGAGAACGGATTAAAATCTTTTAAAGAGTGAAAATGAAATTTAAATTAATATTCATGAAGTAATTAAGGAAGTTATACAATTATAAATACAATTATTAACATATGCGGTAGTTCATTTTATTTTGTCCGGGTATTCACAATATTTTAAATAAAATTTTGTCATGAAGAAGAAAAGTTGATTGTTGGTTGTGGGTTGTAAAACTTATTACCTACGTATAAGGTATATCGGAGCATAAATTTTTGCGTTTGCTAAAAAGCTTTGGTTTGGAACTGCATGCCAACGTATTATTTTGTAGATGTTGAAGGGGTTTACGTATTGCCGTTACTAAGTTTTCCTTTTCTTAGTACGAAGTGTATTCTTTACGCTAAGTTCCTATAAAAGCCAGTATGAAGCCTAAATATGATTTCCCATGACAAGATACTTATCTGTTTTGATGGATTATTTTTATTAGTTAATGAATTTTAAGTAAAGTTTTTTATCAAATATACCAAAGGTGTAATAAAGCATAACTATAAAAACATGATTAGGGCATCTACACATCTAAAATATACACATACCTACCTCAATACATATTAGGTGAAACATGATTTATAAAATTATTGAGTAAATATTCATTAGCGATGATAAGTATAATTACACAAGAATATAAGTTTGTGTAATACGTTGACTAATTAGGAAATTTAACTGGACAAGTCGATCGCACGCCGGCTAACCCACCACGGCAACGGTCCCCTCCGACAGTTTGTGATTGACGATCACCTCGGCCGCACGTTGCTATGTCGAAACATGTTCCTTTAGCGAATAATCCGTATTTTCATGGTCAATGCAAAAATTACTAAGAGTCAGTACCTTCCACGCATTAGTCGCCACGTTGTTGTTGTAAATAAACAAAGGAGCCACCCGCGCGCGGTTGACTCACTTCTTAACATTGTCAAATGTGTACACAAGACGGATTAATACGAGATTATCATTTATATTCGAATTTATATTATATTTTAACTGAATTCCATTTTTAATTTTAATTTTAATTCGTGTATTAAATTCATTGTGTGCAATTGTTTCTTGTGTTTGTGTTATTTGGAAAATGCTGATGAAGAATTACATTGAATTGGATTGTCATGAAGTATGGTACGCAGTTTTAAAATAAAAATATTTTTAAGCAATTTATTTTAGTATATGATAGCTTACCTAACATGCGAATATTCTATTCCTGGAAAGAATCAATACTCTCCTTTTAAAGTTAAAATGTTGCACGCGTCGCTGCCTAAAATAAACCATATGGTTGCTTATTGAATTATATTCCGTCTGAGGTCTAGCAGTATGTACAATAGTGCGATTTTCATTGTGTAATGCCTTTATGGTGAAATATACGAAGGCAGGAAGTAATAAACGTAGAGTTTCTTGTAATGAATGTCTTCGAAAACAATATACCTAAACATATTACATAAGTATGTTCAAGGATTTGGAAACTCTTGTTTTAAATCGATACGTAAGATAACTTCAGCTGTTTCAATTATTTTTGTGTATTGAGTTACTGCAAAATTTTTTTACTATGTAGATTTAGTACTTTGGCGGCAGAGCTTCGCTCGAAGCTTTTTCTTGCATGAAATCTCAAAAACACGCGTTTCCCCGAACCGTAGACTAAACTAGATCGAGTTTTCTTTCCCGAAAACCCAAAAACAAATTTTAACGAAATAGAGCCATTTCTAAGATCGCAGTTATAAATTCTAAGTTAAGTTATAAATAAATAAATGTTATATTGTCTTTTTCATATCGTGTATGTTTTATATCTGTTTTTATATCTGTAGGTAAATCGTTAAACTTTTAGGATGTGAAAAAATAGTGGACGATTATAGTGTCCATATGGATTTGTAAGGACAACTGTCACAGCTAAGAAGCTGTATTATACTTAACGAGATAAGGAGTAATTGTCGATCAAAGTAAAAAGGAAAATATCGTGCGTCGAACCGCAGTAAGTCCGCATATTATGATGGACAACTTGGACAAATTATAGTGCGTGGCTCTATGGACACATTATTATATATTTTTTTCGATATTATTTTAGTTTTCGATCAATTCTATCACTGTTCGTGAAATACTCATTAATATTATCAAAATATAATACGTACCTACTAATACACTATTTTAAAAAATATACTTGAAATAACTCTAAAAGGTCGTATATTTAGTTTGAAATTCTGCTGATCTTGGGTGTGTGTATGTCGTCGTAATCGTACAAGGCCAGAACATGACCGCCTTGTGAGATGTGATGTACGTAGGTTTTATGACTCATCCCATTACCATCTCAAATTGGAGTACGAAACGTTCAAAGGATATCAATACACTTAAACTAATCGCCTCAGACTCCACATGTGTTTTTAATTATACATATAGTTAACATGTATATCACAGTAAATGTATGTCTGTAACCATAAATCCATTAGTCAAATGTTAAGTGCGAAATTAAGATTTTATCTACACTTCTATGAAACTACGAAAATTTTCACTTGATTCGTGTAGATTACACAGCGATATTCCACGTTTAACGTACGTAGGAAGTACCGAGACTTGTATTTTCCTTTTATAAATATGACCGTGGATGGAAGGAAGCTGTTTTATTAAGGTCGGCTTAATTTACTTCATAATGTAGCGTTTTTGTAAAATTAGTTTCAGCGGAACTTAAACGATATACTAATTGTTTGATTCAATGCAATCAATATTCTTGCATATGTGTATTATTGAAAATATGATAGATTTGTGGCAGCGAGCATTATAATGTGGCAGATGTCTGTAAACTAAGAAATTGTTGTAACTAAGTACTTAGTTTACTTGAGTATTAACGTGTTTGTGATGACACTATGTCAAGACGTGAGTTACACGATGATTAATTTTATGTTAACTCTATGTGCATCCTCCATCTCAATTGAAATGACTAGCAATACGATTGTTTATAAGCGGGTATTGTTATGGCCTATCCATGTTGATTAATATAATAAAGTCCAAAAGTATGAAGAGCTAAAACAATTAAAACTGATTTATTCACTTTTTGTTCACCAAACTGTATATTTTATGATGTCGGATGATCATCTAAAACGTGTTTTTATGTCTGACCGGTGCCTACGACACGCGCACCTGGCTGGAAGTTAACTGCATTACGCGTAAAACTTCGCGCAAAAAATACGATATCAAATATTTATCGCAATCGGATGACCTCTATAACAGTGCATAAATCACGAGCAACCGTCTAAAATTATTATTTTTTGTATTAGAAAAGGACACCGTCCATGCGACTCTACAATTGTTTATATTTTATAGCATTAGTAGGATTTTATTAAAGCTGACATTGCGTCAGGTGGTCTTAATAGTTTTGATAGTGTATTTTACAACTTTATGAGTAATTGACTAACTAGTAGACATATTTTAAATTTACTTCATTCGTTTTTGAGGAATTATCTACCAGACTAGGATGTAAATGTTAGAATCAAATGTTTTTGAGTAATAATTATTTTAAAATCACAATTGATTTTGAATTATAAATTCAAAATCAAAATTGATTTTGAATTATAAATTCGTTATATAAATTTTGTTTTCTCGATTTACAATAATATAATATCATTAATTGATTAAAAAGCAGACACTGAGAAATAGTAGGAGGAAGTAAAAGGAACGAACTCATAACAAAACTTCTCCGTTATATATAAACGTGTTTTGAATTACTGACAGCTTCCGTCGTATCTAGGCGTACGAAAACAGTGCAAGTTTTTTTTTATGCGGTGTATAAAACATTCCATAAAAAATAATCTGTATTTCATTATAAACGTTTATTTCTTTCTTAATGTTGCACCACTTTACGCCTCTCAAGGTGATTTACATTTACCCAATTTGCAAAATTGTTACTAAAACAGTTCCGCATGCGTGGATAAGTGTAAATACACCTCATCAAAGATACTGCAAGAAGTGTCTATCGATCACGTAACCACTAGTGCTATGTGATACGTAAATGTTATCGATAAGCTGTTGCGGTCGGTAAAAGTCCGTCTGGCGAGTGGAAGCGTCTGAATATTATTGAAGAGCACATCATAAACAAACATTAGTAAAATTGGCACTCGGCACACTAGAGGAGGCGTTTGTAATACGTACAGAGGATGAAATGAAAGTGAAACGTGCGCGTGGTGAAGTGGTCGTTCAACTCGGCACGCGCCTGCATCCCCGCGCGGTTTCTTTGCTCGTAGTTATGATTTCAATGCAGCTTGTCGGCCGACTCTAGGGATGTCCAATGGAGAAATTGTTAATTTTATTTGTTTTATAGCTTTCCAAAAATTTTCAACTTTTTAAATTTTATTTTATTTAAATAACAAAGCAGACACATAATTCAGATAAATATACAAGTAATTACTAATAAACAAAAGGATTTGTTGTAAGAAGTACCAATTAAGTTTAGACGCAAATGTATACAATATTCTTGTATGTAACGGCTCGTTTTTTATTATTTTTTATGCATATTTAATCGGTACCAACCTACCAACCTATCTGATTAGAAAATTGCACTAGTGAAACCGCGAGGGTCGCTTCGTATAAGAAACTATGTAACTATGTACATAACAAGAAAGATGCAAGTTGAGTCACAATATACTAGTTTTTGAGCTTCGTATTACATTTAGATTTATCTTTGGTCTTATCTGTAATAATTTGTCGCACATTATTAACGAACTATGTCCCCATAGTTTCTTAGTATAAACACATTTTATCTTTTACTTGATTTTCCACTCTTGCGACATGAAACAATTGAACGTAACTCATGTAAAGATTATTTTATCTCTATAATACGAGTAATACCTACGTTTGACCATGAGGTGTCATTTAATGGCGTGATAAAAACAAGTTATCGTTTTGGTATGTAGAAAACATTGTATTGGCGTGCAAGCGGCGCCGACGTTGGCAGCCACGCATGCGGCAAAAACTGTGGCTAATCGCTGGCCCGCCGGCTTACGCAACGTCTTATAAACATACTCGGATTCAGGCTAGCTCATGTGAAAACTTATAAATTACCATATCCGCTGATTGTCGCTATCCGTTTACATATTTTAATACTAAGCACATAGTCGTGACTGATCTAATAGTAACAATTATATTTTCATCAATTAACAATTCAATCATTATTTTACATGCGAAAGCGTACACTAGATATTCGTCTACCGCTTATGTACCTATAGCTCTTTTTTGGGGTTTTCTAACCCCTATGTTAGTCATGGCCATGAGCGACACGAAATCATTATCGAAATTTAATGAAAACGAAATGATTTTTTATGCAAATGGTTTGCCCCCTTTAGTCGCGTAATCGTATCATTTTACACTGGCTAATGTATTTATATTTTTTATACTTTTAAAACTGATTTTATAATCAGTTTTTGCTTTTAATTGCGAGAAATTTAACTACTATTTTCACGCCTGGGTAATATAGAAAATACAATGAATAATAAGATTAAGCAAAATGTATATGTTTGCATTTTTAAATAAAACAAACTTGGGTTTTCAATCTTCAAGCTAAAAACTATCTCAATGAATATAAGTAAAGGTTTTTTTTAGATGAGCGCTTGTTAATAAACAGTAAACATGTGCGGTAGACAAACAAAAACAATAAATAAGTATAAGATTTGCGTTGTTGGTACTTTGTGCAGTAATTTACTAATTTTGACTTTACACACTTCTAGATCTGTTGTTAACAAAAGTATGTATGTAAAGATTTTGTTCGTATTCAAATTTCCGTAGACAAGAAGATTTCCTGTGACATTTCCTGTGATTTTTTACTATTTAAAGTATCTACAATTTTTAAACGAATTTAATAATTAGCGACATCAAGATGCTACTCCAGATTAAGCGACGTATTTCTTCAATAAGCCGACAACATTATAGACGTTTGTTTTAATCACTATCTACGTGTTTATTTGCGCATTGCGGTGTGGTGTGGGAAGTTGGCAGTAAACTAATATGCGTTCCCGTCCACTCGACACGGTGTAGCAATATTGCGTTACAAATACGAGCGTATTAGTCTCTTCGACGACAAACCGTCTTCATATATGTATATTTGTATACTATATAAAATTATACACGTAATATATTCGCTTCGTTTACCAATAAGACGTTTTAACTTGCAAACTGCGTCGCACAACATCTAACCTAGTCGTCATAAATTAATCGCTAATCTCTACCTCTAGTGTTGTTTGTTTACATAAGTTATAAAAACGATTTTCCTGTTGTAAACGTGTATATAAATTATTTCACAGAAGCGTAATAGAAGTAGAGTCACGATACCCGACACGCTCGGCCGGCGGTGTACATTCGCATGCTCTATATTATCGGCGGGAGAATGAGAGTGATTCAGCGGGCCACTCCTACATAGCCCGTATAAGTAATATTCGGCTTTGTTTCATTTATCTCGGATTGTGATGACGTATTGCCAATTTAGACTTGCACGACGTAAATGTTACTCTGTAGTAGGTTGGTTAATGAGTAGAACATTTAGTATCATAACAAAGGTTTTAAAGTACACAGGCATACTTGTTCGACAATTTGTTTTATATAAAGTATACTGTATTTTAACCCGTTTCAGTAGAACGCTGTCAAACTTACAAGAATCTGATATGTTTTGTTGACTATCAAAATTATGGCCATATTCTTGTACCGCTAAAACAAACCAATACATACATTTAATAATTATAAGAATATTTGTTATATGTAGACTAACACAAGTTTGGCTTTAGCGTAAGAAAAAACGATAAAAGTTGCTTCGATTAGTTCGCGTAATCATTCTCAAGTAGAGGTACTCTATCGTTTTTACTTCATACTTTCACGGAGTCATACAATTTCATTATATATTATGTAATTCTTAATTCATTACTCAGTAAAATAATATATTTATCTTCTAGAAACTCGAGTTCGTGAACGTAACGCGATATTCGTTACAATATATTTGTTTAGTGTATAGAGACGATGAAATATTATGTTACAATTTTAGCACACAGTCATACTTAAGTATCTAGTATTATAAGCTGATTAACGTAATGGCAACCAAACGGAAAATTAAAATAGGAAAAGGCTATTTTATATTTAAATATTTCACCGTTATTGTATGCTCTTCAACTATCGACAATAAGGCATTTCTTCTTGCCATAAAGAAATGATTTATTTATCTTTGTGTCCGCCTACAATACGTATGAAAAGCTGATAAATGTGGTTAAGAAAACCTAAATAACTGATTAATATAAGAAGTCAAAACTTCCGACGTATACCAAACTGTAGCCTGTTATTTCACAAAATTTAAAAATGCAACAAAGAAAATTATGTTAGTTAAAATTTAATGTCATGTTAGAGCTGTTGTTTATAGTAAACTATTTTCGTTAACAGATAATGAGGTGCCCATGAAGGGAGGTGCTAACCGTCTCCAGTTATGAATTCGGACGTGCACCGTCACCAGGCGCATCCGCCGTTGGCGCAGGTACCAAGCTCATTATTACTATTACCCTTCATACAAAAACTAATATTAGCCAATGAAACTATGGTAACCTAATAACCATGGTTTTAATAGATGAAAGGCCTTACATGCTTGGTTCTTTCAAAATCCAGAGTGGTATCATCTAAAAACTCACAATCTAGAATTGACGATAGATCAAATATTGAACCCAATTATTTTGTATATTTGTAAAGGTACAGTAGTAAAGTTACGCTAATTCGATTTAAAATTGAAATCGATAAGTGTTCGTATATAATCTTTATTATAATAAATACTCTTATTCCATTGTAAGCATATAATGTTATCGCAGTTTATAATAAGTCATAGCTAACTGAGCCGCTTGTATGGCAAACAAATGAATGATTGTGTCGCATTCTCTGGTATCCCGCAATGAGGCAACGTGATGTATTAGCAACGATTACTTAATATTAAATTAATTATCGTTAGGTAAAGTCAGTTTATACTGCTTTTAAAAGTAACTCTTTAATATAAAGTTTATATTGTGTAGCATTGGTATTTAAATATATATTTACGCAATAATATTGATATGCACTGTAAATTTAGAGAAACGTGAATTTATTCTGTTTCGCATTTATAAATAACAATTTAACCTTCAGACGTAATGGGTGTAAATCCAAAGTATAATTGGAACAAAGAAACTGAATGAGATCTGTGTGAATCTATATAATGAGAAATTGTAAATTAAGTTGCCGGCCGTGTTGCTTTGACTGTGGAGTACCTGCGACGCATTCAGCTGGCGTCCGGCCAACTTCAGTTTTCAAGGGATCGTTAACTTTGTCTATAGTAAAAGGAAAAAAAAAATGTCTAGCCTAGTAATATACGATAAGGAAATTTAACATAAGACTGAATTCTAAATACACTTCTATTTCAAATTTTAAAATATTTATAAAGAATTATTTATTTTGAACTTAAACAAGGCGTCATTAAATATGTGAAATAATTATCTTATTGTAAATGATATGCAGGTTTTATAAATAAGCGAGATTGCGTTTTCTTCTTTTTGTACTTCCTACCTTTTCATTAAGATAAATTGCCTCGTGCAACTGATTCTTACCCAGCAGTGACTAAGCTGAATAAACGTGCATTTTTATGACGTTAACATCTTTTATTGTTGAGAAGGTATTCTATTTTTGTTTAACAAACTTGCATGAACACGTTTGAAATAAACGTTTTATAATATGTTCATTACGTTAAAATTTTCAGCTTAGAAAAAAATTCACAATTAATTAACATATACCTACATAATTATTGCTACGTAAATAGTTTATTTATAGGTATCTTTACTCTATTTCTTTTTTATTTTTATTTAAAATATGCATCCCTGGGCTCAAAATTGTCCATGCCTTTGTTTTTCCATTGTTTACAATTTCTATTATTCTATGCGTACAATCTTCCTCCAATCAACAAGAACTTAGAACTACTTTAACTCAATGTTTCTAGGGACCTAAGGCCAAACCTGACATAACTCTATTTCTTTTTCTAAAGACAGGAACAAACTTAGGCCATTTTTGCACTCGCAATCTCTCTTTAAAGCAATCAATTGCCATAATATAAAAACAATATAATTGTACACTGTACAGTTATAGTCTACACGGTATTTGTCGCACGTGTTCCAGCACGGCGTGCACGGTGCGCAGGGCGTGGGCCCGTGCGGCTGGTACTCGGCGTCGGCGGCCCCGGCGCCGACCGCGCCCGCGCGGCTCAAGCGGGCGCAGCCCCCGCATCAGCTACCGGTAATTAAATGTGTATATCTGTATGTTACTAGGATTTTTATTATGGAAGTTTTCAAATTTGGACTTCATTTTCAAATTTGGAAAACAGTGCGATATGTATGTGCTACATTTACTTTAGGTAACTCTTGGTTATGCACGTCTGTGAAATACCTATTTATACTAAGTCTAGTCTAAGAAGGTTTTTTAGATTAACTTATTCTCAAAACGATAATAACGATGTTTTCAAATCGAGGTGCCATTTAAATCACTTTTAATTATATCTGTTTTATGTATGGATATTAAAATGGTAATAAATATTTTATGTCTTTGTCTTACGTGACAATATGTAGGTATTTCATATAAGGACAAAATAATGTGGTCTATGCATTAATGTTGAATGATTAGTATAATTTTTTTATTATCATTATCATGAATATTATGCGATCTTGGTCTGCACGCTACCGAGCTATTATATAAATTTGTATAGACGGACGTTCGACAGGTAGTAGTTTATTTATTCTAGAAGCTACATACACTCTTCAATACTGAGGATTTAAACAAAAATATTTCAACACTGAAAAATTTAATACATACGATACTATGTTACAATTTCGTTCCTGGGCGAAGATGTTATCATTTCAAAATTGTTCAAATATATTTTTTAATTTTTCAAAACACAGTATGACTTTTGCTATGTGCAATGTCAAAGTGATATTGTGCAAAGTGCTGAGCTGAGACAGAGTTTACAATTGTCTTCCTGTAATGTTTAAGTCCGGCGGAGGGGTCAGTGGAAGCAATGGTCCTCACGCGCCGCTCTCGCCCACAGCGTTACAAAATTCCGTTCCACATAATGTAAGTTCATTTTTGACGCCAAACGAATGCCGCACGTCCTAAAGCTTTATTATAACAAAATTGTATTTATTGCTTTTTATTAACTATTCCAAAAAAATAAATATTTGCATCAATTTTTGCTTCTTGTTCAGAAGGGATACGGAGCTCGAGCGGTTTGCGAATTGAAATGAAATTAAAATGATATGCTTTTATCCAAATCTTTAACATTGCTAATTAATATAATTCGTTTGTATTGAAAACTATATTAATTTTCTAAAAACTTCTAGATCAATGCTTATTAGACGGATTGTTTAATAGAAAATTGTTTACATGCATATCATCTAAACAATTTTCTATTAAAAACAATCCGTCTAATAAGCAATTTGAGGTAAACTAACATAATATTCAAGTATGTAATATAATTATGTAACCAAAGTATTGACGCAAGAACGGTCCAAGCAACATTTTTTTTATAAAAATGAATAAAATTAATATTTCCTTTTCCTTGTCAAAAATTGTCTCTTTTCTTAAAAATAACGTAGCCTTGTTTACTTTACACACTATTCATAACAGATGACAAATATTATGCGTAAAACCTATATGTTTAGTACATCAACCATCACGTGTTCTCGCACAACTAGTCTTATGTGGCGTATGTAATGTGCGCGTTGTCCGCAGAGCGTGATGTCGTCGTCGGTGCGCGCGGCGTCCGGCGCGCCCGCGCCCGCGCCCATGCACACGAGCCAGACGAGCGCCGGTGCGTACAACACGACTATTTTTTTTTGCTAACACAGGCTAAATCCCGGAGGCCCAATTCCCCACCCCTACCCCATTCATTCCCCATCCATTTCCCCTAAAAGGACGGCAATGCATTTTGTAGCTCCTCTAGTGTTGCAAATGTCCATGGCCGGCAACATTCGCTTATCATCAGGTGATCTGTCAGCTCGTTTGCCCCCTATCCCATAAAAAAAATCTTTATAGATACTCGACTCCTAGGGAAAGATCGGGTTATGTGAGATTGCTATAAAACCCCTGCGATTGCCGCCATCAGCACGGAAAGGGAGAGAATGCGATACTTCTGATACCGCGAGTACTATGGACATATTATATTTACTATATCAAATACGAGGATACACTTAATATAAATTAAATATTATTGCCATTTCCAGTTCTATTTTTTGCCTTTGAATGGTTTGAGTTTGTAAACAGACTTAGACTCAAAATTAGTCAAAGAGAATGAAGATGTTTTTGGCCGTGTGATAAATATATGCATTTTGACAAATAAAAGTATAAAAATATACGGTAATTTTATAATATTAAAAATAGTCGCCTGTCGTAAACAAAACTTCCGGAAATATGTTTACAAACTGCCTGCTACCCTGGACAGAGGCAAATTCGTTTGTAATCAAGTCAAAGTGTATGAAGATTACTTAAGCTGTGACTAATGAATGCTTAAATCATTTTACCATATGTAATAATAGTTATGAAGCTGGTTGTTAGCCAGTAAACGTACATTTTAAATTACTCGAAGCTAAGAATTAACTAAATCTAATAGTTTCAATAATATTCTAGTTCTAATAATATTTAGAGGAAGATATGGGGTATCATTGATTTTCAAATAAAGAAATTGAAGTCTAAAACGACTTATGTTAATTGTTCGTGTCTGTTATTTATTTATTTTTATTAATATATTATATACAATATTTTTATATAAGTTATTTTTAACGTCGACATCACTACCTAATTCCACGGCACAATTTTTCCTCTTTTACAATAAAATGATTTCATTATAAACAAATATAAATTCAAGTACACAAGCCCTATTTCGTTTGAGTCATGCAAAATGTCCATGTGTCATCACAATGAGTTGTATAATCCTTGCATAAAGCTGAGATGATTGTTACTCGTGTCTGTTTCACTGCCCGTGGATATTAGACGTGTTCGAGTAAATAGGTATTTTATATTTATATCATATCGACCTCTATTGACAGATCATTATAGAGTCATTAATTTCCTTATCACTTCTCTGTTCCACTGCCCTAGAGTCTTCAATGACGTAAACTATAGGATATAATCGTCAGATACTGTGCGAAAATACATAATTAACCGTAATTCAATGTCTTTTCCGTAAAGGTTTACAAGAGTAATCTTTGAAAGAAATTATGTTTGCAGATCGTTTCTATTTCAAATACCTTATGGATTGTTTATGATTCATATATTATTATTATTCATGTAAACAAGGTTGATTTTTAATAAAATTATTCTATTTCATACTTGCAGTGGTACCTAAAGGAGCGAGTGATGTCCTCGTGAACTCATCTGGCCAGAATCCGCCGCCGGCCGCCAACAGGCTGGTCAACATGACGCAGTGGCCGTGAGTTTATTATTTTGTGCTATGTTTATATTGTTTACATTTGTTTCTTTATATGGAAATATTTTTTAATAATAATAACAGCATTTGTTTATTGACATCGCGATTGAGACATTTAAAAAATCTTGCGTTGTTAATCTTGAGTGTATAAACATAACGAAGAAAACTAGATGATGCTTTAGAATAGTGCAACTTATTATTAAGTGTTGCTTAAAACATTTAGGTATACATATATTTTACATCGTGATATTAAGCAAAAAATACAATTTACTTAGAAGATGCAAACTTCGAAAAAATTATGTTATAATTTATTTATCTACAGTAACAACTTATTTGTAGAAGAATTCCAGTCACGTTATATAGTCACGTTAATTTAATTTTTTTGTGTGATATAATGACTTTTTTGTGAAAACGTAATTTACTCAAAACACAGTATTTCACTAATTTAATTCGATAATTCGATTAGTTAATACTGTTAACCAATCAAAATTATCAGATAACTACAACAAAAGTTATCGCATGTTGATAAAAAACATACTATTTAGGTGATTTTCGTTAATCAGTTTGTGCTTGTGCAAAGATGAGGACAGGACGAGAAGTGTTTTGCTCGCGATAAGATATGGTTTATCTTCTGTATTGTGTTAACGTCTCGGCGCTATTGAGCTATGGAGACCGACTGCGAGCGTGGGAGTGACTCGAGATCTAGTGTATCTAGTGTGCCGCTGATCGATTACGACGAGTTTGAGTAATTACTCCTTTATATTTTGTTCACTTTGCCAATTAAAGTTCTAGAGAAATCGGCTAAGACGATAAATAAACGATAAGATTGTGATGTGTTGTAACTAATCCTTGCAAGATTTTGCGATACGCTTCGTTTGACTCAGCGATTTTATAATTTTTTAATAGTTTTTATTTTACTGTACAGTTAATTTCCTATTTTAAAACTGTTAATATTTAATATAAAAATTGAATAATTATAGGATATATATTTAAAATTCTACTACATATAATTAATTTAACGTGAGTATAATATTCTGAGTTGTTTGAGGTCCCGTTAACTCGCCTGTACGCTGATTTTTTTTCTACTATTGCGACATTATAACTACTTCTCATGGCGCCGTAGAATTAATATAAATAATGTATTTCAATTGAGTAACCTACTTAATTACTTGTAATGCTGTTTATAGCTTTATTATCTGCATGTTAATTATTATTGTAGTCATGAATGACAATAATACTTTATTGTTTACATTTATATTTTATTTTTCACTTGAATAAAGAATAAAAGAATAAATTTGTGAATAAAGAAAAAAAGTCAATTTATATATTTATGTGAGGATTTTGTTAACATTATTAAAATAATTAATTTTATCTTCAATAAATAAGATATCACGTAATTCAAACTAGTACATTTGTTAAAATGTAAATACTTAAATGAATTATATAATTATTTAGTTGATTTTTTTATTGGATAAATTTAGCCAAGTGCGGGTCGAGCGATGCGCATGAAGGGTTTAGTTTTCGTCATAATATGCGGATATCCATCTTAGAAACTAACTTATTTCTTAACAACTAGCATGTTTGTATTAACAAATTTCAATGAAAGGGTCTGGCCGAGTTTCCATAAGAAATCTGCATTGGCTTCTTTATTGACAGTGGCGACTTTATTCTATTGCTAGCCGTTAAAAATAATTTTTGACCAATTTTCAAACCCTTAATTTAATTAGTTTCGAGCAATGGGGTTTAGAGCCCCAAACTTCAACTTTAATTTTCTACCAAACTATGCCTAATTTTTTTTAAAATTAATTGGATTTGTTTTAAGAAGTAATTTCTTGAGGAAACCCGACCAAAAATCATGCCCTTTTTTTAAACTTTTGGTCTTCCTTTACATCATATAGGGGAGACACTCCAAAAATTTTTTCAAACATTTTATTGTACGACTATTTCGGCGAGATTTATAATATGTATACTCATGGCGAATTAGAGCTTTCTAGTATTAAGGATCTTGAAGTTAAGCTGTGGACAGACGGACACGATGAAATTTAAAAGGTTCCGTTTTGACTACGGAACCCTAAAAACCATCACACAATGGCGTTTCGAAAGTTCGCTATTTAATATTTATAATCAGATTGTTAACGCTAAATTAGTGTCAAATAATAAATAATATATAAATTTTATGTTTATGTCAATCTTATATTGCCGTTTATCCTGTTTGGCACGTTTAGGTGTTAAGGTTACCACTTTCTAGTTGAAATAAAAATTAGAGTTTGAAATTGAAAACCCGGGAGACAGTTCCGCGTAACTGAGGACGTTAAAAAACAGGACGGTTAAAAAACCAGGATATTCCTTAAACATTACATACAGCTCCAAACATACTCAAAACCAGGACATGTCCTGGGCAAGCGTCTTGGTTGTCCTAATCAATCAAGCTTCATTGTGATCTGTCACTGCTCCAGCTGGCACCACGGCGCCATCAGCCGCGAGCGCGCCGAGGCGCTGCTGTCGGGCTCGCCGGACGGCGTGTTCCTCGTGCGCGAGAGCACCAACTTCCCCGGCGACCACACGCTCTGCGTGCGCTTCCGCGGCCGCGTCGAGCACTACCGGTGAGTGACGAGCTCTGTTTTAATTTACCGGCTGTGAGAGAGTGAGGTTGTACTCACTAAGAATCCCTATCATCTCACGCATCCGTTTTTATACGGCCGAGAGGAGGACCGCAGTCCGGTATGGCCCCGGTGCTACTGCCGGTGTACGCACCAGCGAGGGGTGTGGGGAGGACGAGACCATCTTCGCCCTCCTGAGAAGGGCTCCACAAGCCACGAGCGGAGCAACGCACGGGAGAGGCCGCGGACATGCTGGAAAGCGATCCCGTAGCCTCTCTCTTTTCCGTGCTGTGGTGACCACCGCAGGGGGCTTTAGTGAGTACAATCTCACATAACCCGACATTCCTCCCAGGAGTCGGGAATCTATTAAGATTGACCCTGCGTCAACAAAAAAAAAGAATCCCTATCATGGCCATCAGCTCGGAAACTGAGAGCCTGCGAGATCGCTTTCGCATGCGCATCCGGCTGCCCTTCCCGTTCAAAACTAGATGTCCGTCTGACTTCTGATTGAAAACAACGAGAGCCAATCTACAAAATTGACATTCTGACATATTCTTGCTCTTTGATATTTCCAAAAAAATCTCATAATACATAAAGAAATTTTTGTTCAGTCACTTAGATGTAAAAAACATCATTAACTTTGGTAACATGAATACGGCGCTAATAATATCTGCATTTGGAATGCGGCAAATAGTATAAAGATTTTTACTATATACCACAATAACAATTATATGCATTTTAATATTTTTGTAATTTACAGAGTGAAATGGGCGACAGCGCCTGACAGCCAAAATCAACGTCTGACGATAGATGATGAAGAATTCTTCGATAATATGCCAAATCTAATTCAGGTAAATTTTATGGTAGACTTAAAAGGAATACGAATGAGAATAATGTAATGACCAAAGCTTATCTTTATTGACCTATGTTTTTCTTTTTTTGCAGCATTATTTAAAAGATGCAGATGGTCTTTGTACAAAATTAGAAAAGTGGCTGCCAAAATCATCTCCAAATGGTGCCAATAATAATAATGTTCTTCAACCACCGCTTTCAACATTTACCACCCTCCCCCAGGTATTTTTTTAAATTTATTTATGTACCCTATATTATTGATCATAATATTTTGTTACAAAAAACATTACATCTGTGTGTGAGTTTCGAAGTGTGAATAATTTTAATTTAGCTTGATTATACATAAAAAAAAGTTAGAACTCTGCTACTAGACATACAGGTACTAGTAATGTTATGCCCTGGTTTACTCAAAATAGGTTTAGTAACCCCGTGCAGAACATTACTACCATTCTAGGGCACAGTGGTGTATTTTGTACAATATACAGTACATAGTCATCGAGCGCGCGCGGACGCAGCATTTATTTGACCTGCTTAAGATGTTTCCTTATATATACAAAATCTCTTAAAGTTATTTCACGAAAGGGCAGCTACCGCGCCGCGTGTGCTCAACCACTACCATTTACCATTACCATTTACCAGTTACTATTTA